>JAFIDM010039664.1:1254-32518 GCA_023159025.1 Thereuonema tuberculata | reverse complement strand
AAATTATTTATTAAACTAAATTGATTTTAACGGGAACAAAAAATATTTCTTAATACAACCATTCTCGAAAATTTTAAATGTAAATATTAATTTGAATTATTAATTGTAAATATCAATTGAAAACATTAATTGTAAATATCAATTAAAAACATTAATTGTAAATACTAATTGAAAATATTCTTTGTAAATATTAATTGAAAATATTAATTGTAAATACTATTGAAAAACGTTACAAATAATAATTGAAAATATTAATTGTAAATACTATTGAAAAACGTTAATTGTAAATACAAATTAGAAAAATCAATTATAAATAATTTAATTAAAAGTATTAATTCATTGTAAATAATTGTGTGTCTTTATTATATATATTTATTAAAGCACTATGAAAAAAAATCTTAATTTCTATATACCACATTTGGAGAATTGAGTTTCCTTCTACTTCTGCATCATTTACTTCATTTTTAAATTTTTCTCAATATATTAAGCGAAAGTGTGTCGTTCAAATTTCTGTTTTGATAAATTTGAATAACCATTTTAACATTATTTCTAGAAAAGTGAAATAATCTAAAAAAACTATGTGAGAGGATAAAAGTTTCTGGAATAGTGGCAATACTTCTTGAGTGATAAGAAAGTCATCTAATTTGAAACCTTATTAAAAATTCCGCGAATTTTCAGTTCCCTAGTTTTTAAGAGTTCTCCAATGAAGCGTTTCATTATCAATCCTTGATAAACTGTATTTTCTCTTTATTTTTTTCTACATTGCAATGCACGATTCATTTAAGTTCCTCTATTCGTGTCTATCAAGGAAAGCAGTTTCCCTGTTGTCATTTATTAGCAGTGATCAGCTGCAAGAATGGAGCATCTATGAACTCAATGAGATTTGAGATGTAGAGATCTTAGATGTTCTAAGGTTGTTTTAATTACTACTTTTTGCTTTTCTTATTTACTAATGCTTGCTTTTGTTTCTTTCAGATATGTACAATCCCATTCTTCACTTTTGCAGTCGTATTCCAGTTTTCCGTATCCCTAACGAGAAGCTGTGCCAGACTAAAAGACATACAGAGTACTCCAGGGTTAAGAAGAACAAAAGATTCATGTGAATCGTCCAAAGTTATGTCTCATGAAAATCACTGACATTTTTTGATGAATATCCTTCATATATGAAATGTGCAACTAAATTGAATATTCTATTTGAGTAATTAAAGTAACTAATATAACTATTAAAACTATAAAGTTATTAAACATGGAAAACTATTAAAACTACGAAGTTATTAAACATGAAATATAGAAATCTTGCTTTTACAAACTTTCCAAAATTTTCCAAAAAGTGTCCATTAATTTGGCAAGGCATTGTTTTTTTTTTTCAAACTGGCATGATAGTTCTTAATATTGTTATAATTGTTTGTAATGTTGTAATTTTTGTAAAAAACAGTCGTTAAAACTGCCTTGTCTTAATTTATATTTTCGTCTTCCCAATTTAAGCAATGATACCTGAAAAAGATCAGGAAATTATTACGACTTTTCTATTCTACACACAAACATAAAATCCGTTTTACGAAATTTTGTGGAAGAGACGTCTGAATTCAAATGAAATTCTTCATTAAATTTTCCTTGCTTGAGTTTACTAAGGAATACGGATGTTAATTAATCCTATCGTAGTCCTAACAATAACCAACAGACATGACCCTGATGTCAGGAAAACATCAGAAAAAATTAAAACATTTTCTATATAAAGGAAAAAATATATTGTAAATGTAATAGAAAAACACACAAAAGCATTACAACAGATAATGAAGTTCCAGCAACTAGTAATAACTAGTTGAAGAGAAAAAGGCCTTCAGAAAATTTGAATTTTCAAAAACAAGAAAAAGTTCTGTAAGAATTTGCTGCCCTTCCAGAAAGGTTTTATAAACTCCATCCAATCTCTGTTTGGACATTACCAAACAATTTAAAATCATTCAATATAAAAATATATATATTTACATTATATCAAGTTCTGGAGAACTTTTTCTTTCAGTTTGGAGGACTCAAGTCATTTCTATGACCATCCTTTGCTTTATGAAATGAAAAACCGTAAAAGTCGTTTCGTAGTCTGCGGGACGGATACTTCTCACATTCAGTTAAAACTACTGCCCTGTTGCCATAAATGAAGACCCAGTTTCCTGACAATGTTTTGTCGGTTTTGACTCAACCACTATCTATCGTTGAAGGAGAAAATGAAATGATGTTATTACATGTAATCTTGATGCATCTATATCATCTTTAGCAAATGTTGCCTCGGATTATTTTTATGAAGGTTTCTGATATTTGGTCGGATACCTCGTACTCCTCTGAAGATCCTATTGTCGTTCTTTTAGAATTCCAACTAACTTGCCTAAGAGAATATAAGATAGATAGAAACTCTTTCAAAAGAAGAATTATTAGGTCCTTCCCCAGATTGCTTTCTGTAAGTTATTTTGAATTAATATTTATTGAGATTGCTAATGTGGATTCTCTTTTACGAGAAAGTAATGACGTGACAAAAAAAAACTGCAGTGAAATTAGAAGAAAATTTCCGGATGTTGCACCCACAATTCTGAAACACTGTACAGACAGCTACGAATAAGCATACTAAGCACCATGAAAACATAAGACTGTGTCAGTTAATCAATTTATAAAACACAAATTGATTTTTTTTTATATTGTAGTATTTATTGAAATCCTTCTGTTTCAAAAACATGAATTTACAAACAGTATTACAAAGATATTCATTAAGTAAAGTGAAATTGTGGTAAGTTATAGAAAGTAATTTAGAATTAATTTAATCCTTTTTTTAAAATATTAAGTAACAAAAAATACTTCAATCGACAAAAAAAATAGTTCAAAACTTTGAATTCGCATTAGAAATTGTAGCTAGGCGTTCAGTCATTGAATTCTCAGGAGTTTTCACTGTGGGCCAATCTTCAATTTGAATAACCTTGCCTGCAGCATGTAGCAATCGACCAACGAACTTAGCTACTTTGGACGTATTAGAGGCGCAAGACAGATGGGTAATAATAGATAACTACCCTTGGGTTTTCGAAAGCAACCATATAAAGGGTCTACCGCCAGTACGCCTTCGATGGAAGTACCAGCACCCTGAGATAAAGCGGTGACCACTATTGATTATCTTGTTCGGCGTAAAATTATAATTAAGGTTATTTGTATTTACTACAATAAAGTTTTTCGTTACATATTAAAACAAAAATATATTCCTTCTATTTTCATTATTCTTTTATAATTCTTCGACTATATTTCACGGAAAACTATCGTTCCGCTTTGTCAAGTTTTTTGCAAATAAGTATAATATTATTGTTATTAAATTTTGAGAAAAACTTGACAAATCGGAACGATGAGTTTTCCGGGAAATATGGTGGAAAAATTTTAAAAGATTATTTGAATTTATTTGCAACAAATGAGATTTAATGTTGCCTACTTCTAATATTCAATTCCGATAAGAGTATGAATAGATCACATTCTGAAATGCCCTGAGTATCATCTCATAATGTCAATTAAATGAAATCTGATACCGGAAGCAGGAATAAGACTAATTTCAAGTGATCACGATTCTCGTTTTGTTAAGATTTCAATTACATGACAATTACAACTGTTTAAAAGTCGATTTGCTATTAGGTTGTCTTCACCGACGATAACCCTTCAACGCTATTTGAATAACTATTAATTGTTTATTCATATTGATATTTAACAATGTTGGATAAAAATTTCCAAGTTACTCATATAAAGAAATCCTACATTTTTTTTGAAAAGTTTGTTACAAAGTTCCTATTGTATTTAAATCACTATATTTCCTAAATAAAAGTTGTCTAATCCTGATTTATTTTGAGTAATGAAAATGACCATATCTCCATTTTTTAATGATGTTCATTTTTACATTCACTGATAATCTACTTGTAGTTCTTTCATTCCAAGGTATATTTGCGTACATTTTAACAAAAGAGCAAAACTTTATTATTTCTTAAACCTAATACATATCATAATTATAAAATGACAAATTTAAATTTTACTTATCAATTTTAATATAGCTTTGAATTATGAAAACATCATAATTAATTCCATTTCTTTAGCATTAAATATGATGCTCAATCGTAGAGCATCCGCCGTGATATCATTACCTAACGAAAACGATATCCTGGCAAGTGCTCCATCCTGGCTGGAAAGAGATGAAAGCAGCTAGAATTCAAATTCAGGCTGTACGGTGGATGTTCCAATATATCCTAGTATAAAGCCCGTTTTACATTTACCATTTCACTCGCCATAACCTCGCCATCACACATGTCGAGGTGATGGCGATAGATAGCCCTTCGGCTATCTTTGAAGAAATGGCGCCATTCAGAGATGGCGCAATGTCACACCAACGCTCCTGGTGACAAAATGTAGAACTTGGAAGTCCAACCGATTTGTATCTATTTATTCGAAATTACCGATTACAAAAATGATTTTCACGATCGGAGGGCATCTTTTCCTTATGTTTTCGTGGATGCTTTCATAAAATGTTACATTATTAATCAAAATCATTTCAGAATTTCGGCTTGAAAATTTGAATCGACAGCGACCGTGATCTCGAAAACATATCGTCGTTGATCGAGATTTAGCGAGACTGAATTATTTATCGAAACTGAAAACAAAGAAACACAAAAGGATGAAAAAAAAATGAATATTTCCTTTTTTAATTAATTAAAAACATTCTTTCACCTATCCGATGCATTGACTTAATGGTTTTTATATAAATATATGCTATTTGTTTCGTAAATAAAACGTAGGCATGATGACAATTGAGAAGTGTAAATGTTCTTTGTGATGGAAGGCGTTATGATAAGTGTAAAGCGATACACTAATCACTCGCAATCTACCCTGACATGGCCTGCGTTATGGCTTGCATTTATGGCGAGTGAAATGGTAAATGTAAAACGGGCTTAAGACTGCAGTTGGTTACATGTTTGCTATGCCGTATGTGGTCGGACATTGTCGTATTATCTCGAAGACCGTTTTCTCCTCATTCAATTGAACTTTTCGATCTCTACTTTTTGTAGTGCGACACAGTACTCATCAACAGAAGACCACTTTTCCAAGTGAGTCACCATTTTGAACTAGCCCAGCTTGTCTGCATACAGTCCACAGTAACAAAAACGCGATAATTAGAAACCTCTACTGAGTAGACCTATTTGTAATTGAGCATAATTACTTTTAAGCAAACTTAGCATTCACTAGCATTAACTAGTATCGTGAACATTAATAAATCAAGCTACTTCTGTAATTGCATAACTTCTAAAAACTTCCAAATTTTGTTCTTAATGTGCTCTTTTGATACAGAGTAGCAATTGGTTGCTCTAGAAGGGCAACATACACACGAACGTATAATTAAAAAAGAAAATAGCCTTCGTAAATGCTTATTCCCACTGCTTTTCATTTCAGAAATGTAAAAAAAAGGTTGTTTCTTTTCTAAATACTATTTATTTAAAACAAACTTTTTCTTAATGAGGGAGCATTCCTTAGCATTCATCAGAATTGACCCAGTTTTTCAGATTTTCCCTTGACTCTTTATTTGAATCCAGAAAATTAGTAATGAAAAGTTATTGAAATTTCAGAATACACACTTACAAATACATAGTCTAAAGACCCTGAACATGGACAGTTTCATTTTTCAAAATTACAGTTATTAAATATTATTTTCTTTTCTGTTCTTTGACAAAAAGAATGTTTTATTTTTCCATGTTCTTTCATGTTTATTCAATTTTGAATTTAAATGCCTATAAATGTAAAAGTTTGGTGGTTCTATTAACCCTCCTTGGTGAAATGATCTGTTTCTATGTAAGTAATAAATTAATGGTATTCAGAGATTTCATCTTGTCAATAAAAGATAAAAAAGTGGCAAGTGGTTATAAGAAGTGTTTGAAAATTCTAAAATTACTGAAAACTTGCTGCAGTTCTATTCAAAATGTGAACTACAGTGAAAACTTTTAACCGTCACTCTCTGTTATCCGTCATTCTTTTGCAAAACCTACTTCTCCGTATAATAGGGACATTGCTGCGAAAAAAGCTCGAACCTCGAAGAAACAGAAGCACATGATTGATTACAGCTTTAACATATAAAGCTTATTATCTAGTACTGTTTTATGTTTATATTATTATTATTATTATTATTATTATTTGTTTGGTGTGTGACAATATCTATTTGTTAACGATAGATTTTTCTTTGTATTAATTTATTGTTTGCCTTTTAGTCCCAACCAGCATTGAAATTTCGTTACTGTATATTTTTTTTGCAAAATTTCTGTTATCCGTCTATTCGGTTAACCGTCACAATCCCGGTCCCGACGGTGATGGTGAAAACTGTATTTCAAATTCCAGTTTTCCTAAAGAGGAAAAGAGACTTGAAAAGCAGTCATGTGAAAACATTGAAAAATTCTGGAAGTTATTGCTGATAAAGACATTGATTGATTGACAGTCTTACTATTAAATATTTCGTTTCTATTGCACATCACATAAGGCTGATTGCCTTAAAAGCTAATACAATGTTTATTTATGGTCCAATTTAAAACATTATTGTTTTGGTCCCCCACCCCACCCCCATCCTGTGCTAAATAGCTGAATCCTTTTTTTCTTAAAATTTGGTACGATGCTTTGTCCATCACAAACATAAATTAAGTCCTTATTCTAATGATAACAAATATATTGCCAATTTGACATGTAAGGAAATGACAGCAACATTCAAATATGCCTGAAAGTCCACTTGGCAGCAGTTATTCTTCAAAATATGAAGAAAATAGAACAATTTATACAGGGTCCAGCAGAAATAACGCCATTTTTTTATAAGCTTTTGGTTATGGTAAGAAAAGGGTGTTACTTCTGCTAGACCTGTACTTAAGTTGATATCGTTATATAACAACAATATGTTACAAAGAATTACAATAATAAATAGCATGGCATTATTTTTAAATTCACTTATGTTCACTGTTGTGTTTCTAAAAAAAAAAATATTTTTTAAAGCATAAACAAGCCCTTTTGAAAATTAGAATAAATAAAAAGAGTTCCTTCATGGCTCGACATCCCGTAAGCCTTGACCTCCTCTGAAACATGGTTTAATATGAAATATAATTTAGTTCTTAAAGGATCTCCTTTACTCACTTATAAAAACAGTATAATCTAAGATTTTGTAATGATTTATTTATTTACTAGCAGCAAAGCCTGTCGGACGACAGACATAAAAAAAATCTGAAAAATCATTTTATTATCAACCAGCAACTATAAAGCAAATATCTCCTTATAAACTACATTTTTTGTAAAAACAGCATCAGATCCTTCTATCAGATGTCCTTGATGTATTCGGTCAAGAATTTTGATTTTGACGTCGCAAGCACGACGTGCTTGAGAAATAGCAACATATAACTGTCCATGACTAAAAACAGGCTCTGGTAAATAAATACCAACCACATCTGAAGTTTCTCCATGTAAATAAATTTTACTAAAAGTAAGAATGGAATAATTATTATTTTTGACCCATAACGCCGAAAGGCATTTAAAACTCACCTTTGTAATCTAAATTCTGCGCTAACTTCTGAACGAAGCTTCTACGGCAAATATGGTTTTGAGTTTCAAAATCAGCGTAAAAAACTGAGTTAGTATACCAAATTTCATTAAAATGGGTGCAGTGGTATCAAAATTATTTGTTTTGAACGTATGTGTTTTGTTAGAATTTCAGTTGTCAAGGTCAGTTCCCAAGGATAAAATTTCATGGAAACAACATGGAATGACAAAATGAACTAATATTTAATCCAATTTAAGTACCCTTGATTCAATGGTACCATTGAGAACCCTTGGATCAATCTTAATATCTTAATTATATCAAGTTACAGACAGACGAACTTAGCCAATCATATAAGTTAATTATTTGTTTATTTATTTATTTATTTATTTATTTATTTATTTTTGAACCTTATCCTTGCCATTAATTCATTCAGAAAGTTAATCTTCTATTTTTATTATTAGGGCTTCAAAAACATTTACAGACAGACCTCGACTCATGTAAGTGGAGCTTTCCACAAGTCCTTATTTAAGTCGGATTTTACAATTTCAACTCCAAATCGACTGGGGTATGTTTATTTCTTAATGGTTTACCACCAGCCAATGTGATGAATAATAAAATAACACGTGAAAATGAGCACTACACTACATTAGATGAGCTCTAGCACAAGACAAATAATGTATCGCCTATTCCTTACATAAGGATGTACATAGAGTCGAGGTCCGTATGTATCTACCCTTTTTTTTTCTACACCGTATTCTCCAAATTAATACAAAATATCTATTAAATGAAAAGTATACTATTTCTGAGATGCTGTACCGAAACGTTCAGTTGAAGAATCTTAATATTTGAACAAATCAGCCAGTATAACTCTGAACTGTGCATCAAAGAGATCCGCGTCTGAAGGAAGAAAACATACAAATCGAGTTTTAGTCAAATATAATGGTACGTTTATAATGGGTTGATCGATGTGAAAACAAATCTATTGAATTAAATAGTGTTTTAATTTTAATTAAGTAAAAATTTAATTATTTACTTATATAAGTGCTTTAATTCCGATTAGGGGATAGGCTAAAAGGATTAATATCCATCGTTAGATATCTCTGTTTCGGTTCTGTTTTTCCATTCGAATTTTTGTCACTTAATATCCTGATTTTTCGACAAAGACCCAGACAGAAAAAAAAGTCCAATATAAAAGCTAGATTATCTCTTGTCCTTAAATATGTATGTTAAATTTCAAGAAGATCCATGGAGTGATTCAGAAGTACAGTCTGACTTGTGAGTGTTTTGATGATCCTCACATTCTTAGGAAAACAGTTGGCTGATTAAATATCAAAATTGCAAGTATTAACGTGCGCTAATAAATTTATACATCTTGTACGCCGATGCACTAATTTTTAAAAATAAAAACATATTTACAATAAAAACATTTAACAACTAGTTTCGATTCATATAGAATCTTTTTTCAAGTTAAACGAATTGAAGGGGTTCATGGGATATATAGCCTGTGTGAGGGGGGGAATTATGGGAATGTATAAAAATAATATCACATAAATGAAATCACTGAAATAAAGAATTATTAAAGAGACTAAAAGAGGATAAATAAAATAAAAATTTAATACAATAACTTTAATGACAATTATTATATTGTTTATACATGTATACAAATAGAAAAAAAATAATGGAAATAAAAAATAAACAAGATTACTCTGAAAATAAGAAGAAAAAGTTAATTCAAAACAAAATGAAACACGGAGAAACTATAAAATAATGTAAAAAGGAATAGTAAAATAAACAATCGGAAAATTTAAAATGTAGATGATAAAAAAACAAAAGACAAATATATTAAAATATATTAATTAGCATTAAATTTATTATGGAAATTATTACATGCACAGTTAATGTGAAATCTTTACAAGACTAATGGCCAAGTGCACCAAACTTCAATTAACTTTGATGGCTGCATTGTGGACGTAGCTAAAATTAGTGGGGATGCTGCTCCAGAAAAATTTTAGCAAAATTTGTTTTAAAATTGTGTCAAAGGAAACAAACATGTATAAAAAGAAATTTATCAAGTTTCTGAATAAATTTTCTTTTTATACATATTTGTTTCCTTTCACACAATTTTAATATAAAGGTTAAAATTTTTTTGGAGCAGCAACTCCCACTAATTTTAGCTACGTCCACAATGCAGCCGTCAAAGTTAATTTTAGTTTGGGGCACTTTGCCATTATAATCTTTTTCTATCCAACAACGGTAAATCATTTTGATGTGGTGATTACGATAGAATAATGGGTAACCATGTAAGACAGTTCCTGCTGTCTTATCGAGCAGAAATAAAATGGGAGTTAAAGTTAAAGGGTCCCCACAATAGGCCTATGCAGACCCAAGGGCTCGCGGGAGGTAATGACCAACGGGACTAGGTTGAGGTCGGGAGATAAAATAGGAATAAGAAGAAAAATTTAGCATTTTTACTCAATTTGTATGTGTGTGTGTGTGTGCGCCTAATAGTTGTGATCCACTGGATGGGTCTTCTTGAAATTTAGTATGCATATTACATATCAGATCGTCACTATCTAATTTCTTTATAT
Source organism: Thereuonema tuberculata (assembly GCA_023159025.1). Taxonomy (NCBI): domain Eukaryota; kingdom Metazoa; phylum Arthropoda; class Chilopoda; order Scutigeromorpha; family Scutigeridae; genus Thereuonema; species Thereuonema tuberculata. The sequence goes on along the minus strand of JAFIDM010039664.1, from coordinate 22,363 downwards.
TTGAAAAGGTTTTGCAAATGGCTCCTTGCTGAGAAATTAGCTGGAGAAGACGAAGACAAAAATTCCATTAAATCAGGAGAATCTAAACAATGATTTTTAATCCCCTTTTGGACAATGCATTAATAAGCTGGCGGTTTGATATAATTAAACTTAATCCTATAGATCCTGACTCAAACAATTCAGGTGACTGCAAACCTTTTGTTTCATATTTCTTTTACCAATGCACCAAAATTCAGAAAATTTAAATATGAACTTGTGAAGCATCTGGGATTTCTATTTTCTTTTTTTTAATTTTCAAAATATTATGTAATTAATTAAATTAGAATTAAAAAACAGTCAATTTTGGGAGGGTTTTCGAGGTATTATTCGGTATTTTCAACTTAAAAAACTCGACGAAAACGTGAAATAATAAAACTTTATAAAATAATGATTTGTATTTAAAATATTTATTATTAGTGAAATTGTTAAGTTTTAAAAACTAAAAATTGTGTTTTTCGAAATTGTTTGAGATTATTTTTTTTTTTACGTGTTATCAAATAATCATATTAAAAAACATTTTCATTAAAGGCTCTCTTAATATCAGGGAAATTCATTCGATGCTGTTCGTTTCCAAAACTGTACTTGTTTTGAAGCATCTTTTTTTCATAGAATTAACAATTTTGTAATTTTATTTTAAGTAAATACAGAATATTTTGAAAATTAAAAACAAGAAAATGTTTTTAAAATTTTTTTAAAGTAATGAAAACGAGGTAAAAGCCTACGTTTTTATTTAAATTGTAATATGAGCTCAACAGAAATATATAAATTTCTTTTCTGCGTGCGCACAACAACTCACCAAAGTTTCATCGCAATCTGATGAATGGTATAGAAACGCATACGGGACAAACAAAGAAACACGTGTTTTAGAAGTTCATATTTAAATTTTCAGAATTTTAGATGCATTGATAAAAGAAATAAGGCTTGCAGTCGCCTGAATTGCTTTAGTCAGGACTTTATGCCGATTTATTTTTATTTATTTATTTTGTTTTTTTAGAGCTCTTATTAGAATTTAAATAAAAACGTTGGCTTTTACCTCGTTTTCATTACTTTGAAAAAATAAAAATAAAATGAAGAAATTTTAATAAACCATATTTTAAGGAAAGAGTATAATTTGAAAAGTTGCTGTACGATACATTCCTACTGCACATTTTATTAAGAAATTATTCAATTATTTTATTACGGTCAACTTTTATAGAAAACTAAAAATCCTTTATTCAAACCAACTGAAGCTTCACACAAACAAACCTACCGATTTGATTTTTGCGAACTTAATGCAGTGATATATTACTTTCTAGTGACAAATCAAGAGGAAATTAAACTGCGATGTTACACTAAACCTCTGAGTCCCGAGTTCGGTTCTCATGTGGGTTTCGTGATGGTGGACTATCCGCGCTGTGCAGGTTTTCTCGGGGTTCTCCCGTTTCCCCTGCTCTTATCCCACCATACTTCCTCAGTCTTTCTCTCCATCTGTCCATACTTCCGTGGGATAGTACAATAGACCTCTGGTCGCAGTGCTTGGCTTCTGCCACCCACCTTCACTACATACATGTTCAGACGACCAGAACATCATGGTTTTAGTGACCCATTAATCGAATATTTTATCAGGAATTCATAAAGAAATTAGGCTTAATTTCACCTGTGAACTATTCTCAGGGAACTCTTCCACACATCAAATTTCAATGGAGGTCAATTATTATTAATTTACATTTTTTTTATCTTATTTGATTCTTCAGTTGTTATGGTACTGATAGTATCTTTACTTTTGATAACTGACACTTCATTCCTAGCTCATGCCATACTCAGACATGAATAATAAAGTACGAGTGGCTTAATGTACTCTACTGTTTACTTCATAACAATAGTTTAGATTTTGATCCTTTTTGGGCTTCATACTGCATGTAAATAAATATCATCTCGCTGTTTTTATATATTACTAGCTGTACCCGGCATGCGTTGCAATGCACTCAAAGAAAGAAAGGACCCGGTATCGGTCGGGGGTGGGACACTTAGGCCTTTGTGTCGCCTTCTCCCCACCCAAGTATGGTGCCCCTGCCCCCCCCCTCATAAGGGAGCGGATTTTTCACTTTTTGCAATAGACTTAGGGGACCCGAGAAGGGCCCTAAATATTAGGGCCCGGTGTTCTACTAATTGAGAAACCTTCGCGGGCGTGCGCACAACAACTCACCAAACAACTCATCGCAATCTGATGAATGGTATAGGAACGCATACGGGACAAACAAAGAAACATTCATTTTTATATATTAAGAAGAATATTGTCATTTTGAAATTACAAATAAACAGACGGATCGGAAATAAATAACAATCTGAAATTCAAAAAAGAGGCTGAATGTTATTGATGGGGAGAAGGGAAAGGAAACATGAGACAAAAAACAATATGAAATGAGTTACAAAATTTTAATTTTTATTTTTATTTGTTTTGGTTTTTTAATCCCATTTTAAACCCTTTTCAATGTACTCGATGTTATTTAAATCATAATGATTTTCCGCCTAATTTTTTTTTCCATTAATTACTTGTGAATTCAAACCTTTATTATATATATTTTAAATTATTTAATTAAATTTGTGATCTATATTTTAATTACTATTTTATTGTATGAATTTCATTATATCATACATGTCCTTGTTATTATAAATATTATTGTAACTCAATTTATATTGTTTTTTGACTGATATTTCCTTCCCCTTCCCCCCATCAATAATGCATTCGACCTCTTTTTTAATCTCATATTCTTTCTTTATTTCCGTTCTGTCTGTTTATTTGTAACTTGAAAATAGAAATTGGAACTAAAATTGCCGAAACATTGTGCTATATTTTAAATATATTCCTTATTTATTCAAAGTTGGTTTGATTTTTTATTATCTGAATGGCTTTAGTTCCAATTGTTGCACAGCAATATTTGTGTAGTTCTCATTGTCATCACCAGGTGAATATTTGACTATTTCACGGATTTTACCCCTTTTCAACCCCTGGGGGTGGTGTGTCCAGTTCTAAGGAAGCCTAAATTTTCCGTAAGGTTCTAAAGAGTAATTCAGCGTTTGGTTCAAGTTTAGTTCAGATAGGTCAAAGGGCCTAGGAGTGTATACGGGACAAACAAAGAAACATTCATTTTTATATAGAGATTCAGTCTAAACCCAGAAACTAGAATCTCGATACAGATCAGTTATTTTTGTATGTAGTAGTGTACGTAAGTTAGATCTATCATGACTCAACTATTGTTGCGAAGTTATTAATTCTTGTTTGTCGCTGCATTATCAAAATCCTAATCTTATTTTAAATAAAATTTCGGAAAGTAAAGAGTTATAGTTTTAAGCAAAATCCAAATAGACATCAATAACAGATTTGGCCCTACTGGCATTACTAAGCACTAATTGTCATCTTAAACCAATGTTCTGACATCATTAAATTTTATTTCAGAGAAGCTAAATGTTTATATCATAAATTATAATTTAATATGGTTTGATAATACTTTTTTTAAAGTAGATTGCTTCACATTTAAGATAAAAATATTAATTGCCGAGTTTTCAGAATATATTGTTATTTTCTGAATGCAGAAAAAAAAAATAATATAAAAAGAAAGAATAAAACTTTAAATTTCTTTTGTTAACTACAGTCCTCCCGTCCTAACCGTGAACAATATTGACTATCAATGAATTATTTCAAGAACTATTGTTCGTCCTCCCCACGTAACACAAAACTGATGGCCCAATGTTGGGCCAACGTTGACGGCCAACCGTTCGCCCAACGTTGTAATTGGCAGAGTTGCAACGTCCGGCGAACATACACTTTCCCAACGTTGGGCCAACGCAGTCGTGCCAACGTTGGGCCAACGCGGTCGTGCCAACTTTGGGCCAACGCGGTCGTGCCAACGTTGGGCCAACGCGGTCGTGCCAACGTTGGGCCAACGTTAACAGTTAACCGTTGGCCCAACGTTGAAATTGGTAGAGTTGCCAACATTGGGCCAACGAGATTGTGCCAATGTTGGGCCAACAAGGCCGTGCCAAATTTGGGCCAACACAGTCATATCAAAATTGATCCAAAACAACACTGATGTTTGTAAATAGCCACATACATCAGCATAAGGAAATTTCCTAGATTCTTTATCTTATACCAGCAAAAATTCAAGTCAAATGAAACAAATAAACAGCAATTAAAGACACAGACAATTAAAATTTGCTTGTTAAAGTCCATTACACAAAAATTTTCATATATTGGCTCTCCTTTTAAAAGAATTTGTAAAACTACTGAAGCAAATCATATGTTTTCCAAAAAAGTAATTCTTTAAGTTTTATAGCTATTTACAAATATAATGTTCTTTGGAATCAGTATTGCAAATTGTTTTTGAAAACAATATAAATGAACTAATATGATTTATGATAAAATCTTGTCCATAAAAATAAATTAGTTCCTAGTAATCCTCAACATCAACTCCCCATTCCAATAATTATTATTTATTTAAACCTTATTGCTCTGTGAATATTAAGCGTGTTTGAAAGAGGTTATTAAAAAATTTTAAAATCATATTAGGAAATTGAAGTTACTGTTTGTATAATATGTCGATGTGAATATTAAGCTTTTAATACACCAATTCTTTTATAGATATGAAATAAGATGACGAAAATACTGCTTTAAAGTTTAAATATTTATTTCATTAAAAATAATGCTAATGTATTAAATAACCTAATGTAAAGTTGCACAAAACTGCTAGACATTAGGAATGACAATTTTATTAATCAACAAATTGCTTATCAAATAATATGTGAATGAAAACAAGTTATAAAGTAATTTCACAATGTAGATATGCACAAGTTTAATAGTTTATTTACAAAACATAAATATAATGTATATACACAAATTGATATTTAATTTTATCACAGTAAAGCTTAAACTGCCATTGCTGCATCATCAATGTTGGAATGATTGAAAATGACTATTAGAAATCCTGCTTTCAGTAAATTAAAAAAAAAAAATCTCTACCATTTTGTTTTCCTTTCGGAAATCACAAATTTTGAAATGAATGAAAAAATATAAAAAGTTAATCATAACACTGATCTGAATTACAAATACTTTTATTTAAAATGTAATGACAAAAATCAGTATTTGTAAAGTGATCTACATCATCAAGTTTGAATCTATGCATCCTGTTTTAATTGAAAATTCAAGCCATTGCTATGCTATTTTATTATAACCTTTGTTTATACAGAACAGCAACATTCAACATACTTTTAACTTAGATTGACTACTTTATAATTCATCATGAAATAAAAATAAATATTACACCACGCATTTACAAACAACCAAAAGTGATTAAAATAATAATAAGACCCTATACTTAGCTTAAGATCTGTCTGATAATGATTGAAACATCAAATATTCAGTAGAATAGTTTTAATCTCAACTTGCAAACAAACACAAAAAATCATTGTTCAAAATAAAATACTTTTAAAATATAAAATTTAAAAATAAATGCTTCTGAAGATTAATTCTACTGATGGTGTCTTCTTGATAATTGAAATAAAAAAGCAAGCGCATTTGTGCTTCTATTTGCTGGTCGAGCAGAACAGTTTTCTATCAAATAAACGCACAGATGCATTTGCGTCTGGAGTTTTTTCCCTCAGTCATTATCAAGACGCCAAGCTGAAGTATCGATAGAAAACACCATGAATAAGATTATTCCTGAGCCACACTATTATTTTGAAATTATAATTAACATGACCTTTTTTTAGTGTTCTTGATGTTCACTACTTGCCACCACTTTATTACAATATGCAAAAACTTAACAAGTCCTTCACTATTCTGAATGTCCAAAAGTGATGCTGCAACGACATTTGTTTCACGAAAAATTCTCAAACATAAACTGACATTCTGTCATTCACGATTACTTGGAGAAAGAGCATCTTCATTTAATTTTGGAGCAGTGATTATAGATCTTTGAGGTAGTGGTGCTAGGCTGTCAAGCCACCCACGCTCACCACATTCCATTACATTACATAATTTTGGAGTTTTACTAAGCTGCTTTTTAATTCCCATGAATTAATATCAAATCTTTAAATGATACTGTAAAAATTTAATGTAAAAATTTCAGTATAGTTCCCAGATCTGAGAAAAAAATGAAGCCTTCTCGCTTTGTTGATTTATCCAATTATTTCTGAAGCTCTTAAGAATATGGACCGAATCCAAAAGATTTTGAATTCACCGTTTTTGGAATTACTTATGAAAGTTGTTAACGTACCACCACAAAGCTGAGTGAACATATTTCTGTTGATCCTGTTGCCAGCAATGTTACTACTAATAGGGTATCCAGCTTTTTTACAATTTCTATTATCTGCTCTGTCATTTCTAGTAGATCACTAGCAGTTAAAGTTTTAACAGGAATAAGGGCTGCAACATTTTTATTGTCTGAATATATAGAAGATATCATAAAACTCTATACACTGTTGGCAGCCTGTAAATTTTTGTTTGCACTGAAGCCAGACAACGTATTCACAGAAAAATTAATTTCCTGTCTTATAATAATCTCATCTAATAGCAAATCTACAAGTAATTCATGATTTTCTAATTTTTCAGCTTTTGTTTTTAAATATATAAAGCAAAAATTCCAATGTTGTGTGTCTTTTGGAAATTGAAAGACTTTTGTCATCTCTTCTCATTTCTAAATTGGACCTGCATCCAGGCACACAACAACACGAAGGCATGTTTACACCTGAAAGAAATTTAACAGGATTTCAAAAAATGATTGTAAAATTTCAATATCAAATCCATTTCAATATTTAAATATTGAGCACGTATTGAAATGGATATGATATTTTTATTTTTTCTTACATATTTTGTGAAAGAATGTTCTCTAAATAGAGATATTTTTTTTTAATTCTATTATTAAAGACTTAAATGAAATTACTTTAATATTAAAAAAAAAGGGGTTTATAAATATTACCATCCACAAATATAAAAAACAATATTACTATTATTGTAATCTTACACTTTCAGTTCGTAATATAAATTAATAATAATAATAATATTTTTTTTTTATTTGACTATGATTTTTAAATACAAAAGTTACAGTCCCGTTAGGAATGACAAATCCCTATCAACAGGTTCTGAATATAGGTATACTATAATTGTTTAATTAATTTTAAATACAGTGTTAATACAGCATTAAAAAACATTAAAAGACTTACATCACTGTATATAGTTTTCAAGTGATTTTTTTGGTCAAGTAGATAGCTAAGTGCTAATTTTCTAAAATATTATATTAGGCAGTAACATAATTTAAAAGTTAAAATAATTTTCTGGTTTAATTCTATATATATTTGTACTTATGTATATTAAAGTTACCTATTTTAGCTTATTTTTGTCGAGTAAAGTAAGAACTAGTAACAATAAATATTAAGGACATTGGAAGTAAATTGAACAAAATAATTAAATGAGATATTACATACTGGATTTACAATTACAATGAAAACAATTGTACAATAGAAATTGTTTCTAATTATATTTTATCAGCAAATTTTTTAATAGTTTCTTCGCATTGGATAATCTTCTATTTATATATATATATTTATATATATATTTCTTTTCAGCTAGGTTGTTGAATAAATTTTCAAGTGTATAGTTAAAATGCCTCTTTCTATATTCATTATATGTAAGAGGATAGAGAAGACAGATATTTTTCTTATTTCTTAGATTATATAATGTGATATATATTTAACGTGTGTCAATAATAGTTAATACAATTCAAGTCGAAATAAAATTCAATAAACACACAATTTTGTAGGTTTTATTTTATACAAATATTAAAGGAATTTGTATAAGCCCTGTGCAAGGGCTTGAAAACCGGTTTCCACAATGTTATGTATACAGATTCCTTTAATATACATATTTTTTGAAACTTATAAAAATGTGGGTTTATTGAATTTTATTTCAACTTGAATTGTATTAGATTATATGAGGATTTTTGTTTGTCTTTTTATACTCAAAAATTTTATAATAGTTTTCAATTAGGATATTGTACATGAATTTTTTTTGGATTTAGTATACATTGAAGCTTCTTATTTAACACTAGTTGACCCGTGCGAATAATTCGCACCAAAAAACGACTTTTGAGAAATAAACAAATCCAAAAACTGTCGTGCATGTTAGTTAAACCCATTGTCAATAGATGGCGCCTTCTCCATTTTTATAAGAAGGTTGACCCGTGCGAATAATTCGCATGGTATCTTGATCAGTTGCCGAATGGTAATGTGGAAATAAATAAATGAACAGATTGTCAATAGATGGCACCTTCTACATTTTTATAAAAAGATTTTTAAAATAAAGTTTTTTAACGAAAACAATAATTTAAACAGTTTGCTTATTTTTCCATTAGCGGTGAACGTAATCTTCAAAATATCTCAATCTTTGATTTTGATGAAGTATTAAGTGAGATAAAAAAAAAAAAAAAACCACCTTTGAGAAATAATATATGAGAAGTAGTTATGTTGACAAATTGTTATGCTTTTTATTGTAATAAGTCGTTTATTTTTATTAAAACATAAATCTTTGTTTGTTTTTTCATCTGTTCTTATTAAATAAAAGATGAAATATCTTTTTAAAGTGCATTTTTATTCCAAAAAGGATGTATTAGAAGTTACGACGCTACAGCATTATTTGAAATTTTGTTTCGCTTTCGAAAAATAAGTCGCATCTGTTAAAGCGTGTCTACATTTTTATAAACAGGTTTTTAAAATAAAAATTTTTAACGAAAACATTAATTTTAAACAATTTATTTATTTTTTGTCATTAGCGGGGAACATAATCTTCAAAATGATGTCTCAATCATCGATTTTGATGAAGTCTTAAGGGAAATATGCCGTACCGACACAAAAACACCTTTGAGAAATAATATATAAGGATAATAATATATGGTACTTACTTGCGAGGAGAAACGTTGATTTAAGTGAATGTAACCTTCAAAATGACGTCTCAATCATGTGGCGCACCGACAAAAAAAAAAAAAAACACCTTTCAGAAATAGTAAGCAACTCCAAAAGCTGTCATCCATTTGTTAAACATAGTGTGCCTTCTACAACTAAAGGTTTTTAAAATAATATTTTTTAACGAAAACATTAATTTTGAACAATGTGTTTATTTTTCGTCATTAGCGGTGGACATAATCTTCAAAATTATATGTCAATCATTGATTTGATGAAGTATTAAGGGAAATAAAAAAAAAACACCTTTGAGAAATAATATATAAGAACTTCACAAATTTTTAGGTTTCGATTTGTAATAATTCCTTTACTTTTATTAAAATATAAATCTTTGTTTGTTTTTTTATCTGAAATATCATTTTAAAGAGCATTTTTATTTTAAAAAAGAATATATTTGAAGGTTACGACGCTTGAAATGTTGTTTCGTTTTCGAAAAGAAGTCGCTTCTGTTAAAGCGTGTCTACATTTTTATAAAAAGTTTTTTAAAATAAAGTTTTTTTAAATAAACGTTAATTTTAAACAATTTGTTTATTTTTCGTTATTAGCGGGGAACGTAATCTTCAAAATAATGTCTCAATCATTGAATTTGATAAAGAATTAACGGAAATATGGCGTTTCCACAGAAAAACAGCTTTGAGAAATAATATATAAGGATTATACTTTTATCATTTACATTTTGCTTTAAAAAAGTTAACTTTAAAATTTTATTTCGCAGATTAATTATAGATTTTAAACAACTGTCATTGGTGTTGGCCCAAATGTTAGCAGCGTAATTTATATGTTTGAATCGAATAAAGCATTATATAATAATATTTTAATCCGCGTTGGAAGTATGTCTTTTATATGATAGAATATGTATGTTTGTTTGACTTTTCAGTTTGTTTAACTTTTTATGTAATATTTTAATGTGATTATTCCAACAAATTTGCATTTATTATTAAGCCCAGATATTTAATTTTTTTTGTATACTTTACAAACACACTTATATATATATTATTATTATTATTATTATTTTATGTGTAAAGCTAAATTATGGAAATGGGTGTCAGTGGATTTCAAATTATTTTCTTTGGCCTGACAGAAAATTAAAAATTGCCGTAAATTCTGCAAATTCTCTAAATATAATTTCTTTTATCAACTTCTTGTTGTGATGATTTCATTATTGAAATATTCAAATTGTTAATTGTTATAAAATTTATTAAATACATTACATTAAATTCCAAGTAAACATATTTAAGAAGTATACAACACTCTTAGGGCATGATAAGCTGATATGATTACCAAAATTTTGTAACTAATAACACTCTTAATAACTTTATTAAATCTAAATAAGCAGTATTTAATCTAGATCAATAATCGATTACTGTAAATAAAGATATTTTCTGAATTACACAAATCCAATAAAATGCAATGAATTCAATTTTATTGAATATCCGTAATTAATCTATTCATCTCATTCTTTATTTGGGCCTTCAGAAAGGGGTCAAAAAGGTATTAAGTTTCAAACTCTTTTACCCCCCAATTCCTAAAAGAAACCCCGTCTATTTCGCAGGTCCGTGCAGTAATAAAAACAAATCTCGGAGCCACTGTAAATACATCTCATTTTAAGAAATCACATTTTTTTTTTTATTTCCATTTTAACGGCTGCAACTCTTATATATTTTTGATTTACTTATAAATTTTTATTTGAATATTGGATGAGGTTCGAAATTATTTTAGTATCGTTAAGGAAGACCATGTGAATAATTTTGAAGATTAATATATAATTACAACTAATTTCTTGTGGGTGACAATACGGGTTGTATTGAAATACTATAAAACTATTAATAATCTTATGATTATTTAATGTGGCGCTACAATGGCAAGAAATTCGTATTTTTTACTAATAACGCTTTCACGTAGTAATATTTCAGTTTTTTTAATAATTTTATTACAAAATCTACAGAATCAATAATTAATCTAGATTAATGATTCAATGAAAATAACTTATGAATCACATGTATGCAATAAAATGTAATGAATTTATTTGTTTGATTTGGGATTTTATTATTCATTTTTTATAGTTTTAGCAGATGAAGTTATTCAAACAACTAAGATTCTTTTCTTTAAAAGGCTGTTTATAAATATATATCTAAAATCGTGAACACAAAACAAACGAATTCTCATTTTATTTTTTGTCAGCGTCTCCTCTTTACAGAAAATATCCACATTTTTGAAATGCGCGTTATTATTTACTTAAATTAAATCCAATTATATTATTCTGTTAGTAATAATTTTGAAACACAACAGGTATTTGTTTTAAACACATTCATTTTTAATATTAAAGGAAATAAAATTTTAATGATTTCCTTCAACCAATGTTAATTAAACAACCAGTAATTAAAAGAAAAGAAAATATAAAATAGTTTAAGATAAAAAAAAATATTTTTTTTAACTAAAATTTTGTAATTCAAACAGAAAAACATCAGCACCAAACAGATTTAATTAACATTCAAAATTTCATTACTAATAGCTACGATATATCCATTATAAAATTTAATTATCATGTAATTTACGAAATATTCATTTATTTCTAAGTGTTTTTTTCAAAACTTTAAATGCAGAAAGAAACTAACGTACATTCATTATCGAAATTCACATGTGATCTGGCTTGCTCTAAAAGTGTTAAGCCTAACGAATTCGTTAAGATATATTTCAAAAGTATTTTAAATTATATTAAATAAAAAGGGCCTTACCTTTGTTATCTCCAGATTCTCCACAAAGAATTGTGTAACATACATTATATTCGATTGATAAAAACTGCAATTTCTCTCTTCAAAAGAACAATCAAAATGCGAAATCAACGAAATGTCCGAATTAATGCACGGGCTCCGAACACGAAGGTGTTGGTGGCTCCCTCTCCCGGAGCTTGGCTATAGGAGGCGCTTCTACATAGGGTATTGTCCAGCGTAATTTTAACATTTAGATTTCATGCAATGAAATCATTATTTTAATTTTAAAATTACATATGTATTTTAATTTGCCAATAATGGAGAAACATGATACATAATGTGTCACTTTTAATTTGCCAACCAAAAAAACAACGTTGGGCCAACGATGTTTTCATAACGTAGGCCCAACTCATAGTTACCAAGGTTGGCCCAACGTTGGCATTTGGTTGGCAAAACCACCAACCATTCCCCAACAGTGCCAACCATCAGCCAACGTTTGGCCAACGCTTTGTGTTACGTGGGTCCGGTTTCCGTCATCACGACTAAGTTATGACAAGGCAAAACTTTATAAAGTCAAACACAAAAGTTATGGTGAATGTAAAATCATATATGGATAAGGAGAAATCGGAGAAGACAGTATTACTTTCATTCGAAAAAGTTAAGGAAAGAATATCTGCTGGCACAGGGATAGGAATTGTTTCGGCAAGGTCTGATTGCCATGATGTCTGTTTGCAATCAAGTCAAGAGAAACTCCTGGCAACTAACGTTGACACATGTCTCCCATCACGAATCCTGATTCCTTTACTCTGGAAGCCATTCGTCGGATGATTCACGGTTTCTATGTTTTAACCCTTTTACTGCCAGCCCATTGTGGGCGGGATGTGCGACTGTCAAGGCTCTTTTCAGAAAGTTTGCAAGATTTCACATTTTGAATTATTTCTAGTACTTAATTTTATTTACTACATCTAGATTTTTTCCCAATGCTGAAGATATAGTTGAGGCTTAAAATCATGGAAGAATTATGGTGGTTGACTTTAATTTTTAGAAAGGAAAAAATAATAACTTAATTACTATATATGTAAAAAACTGAAAATTCTATATTTATTTCACATTATGATTACAAAAACATTATTTACAAGCAATTTAAATAGTATTTCTTATTGATAAAATTAAGTTTTCTAAAATATAAATATAGATATTTTTTATATTTATATTATAATTATTATATTAATAATAATAAACGTGAAAAAATAATATTATATTATAGTTTTTATTATTTTTTTACATTATTATATTTATATTTAGGGGCCCGGTAGCCGAGTAGGTAAGGCGCTTGGCTGCGGGTTGGAGGTCGTGGGTTCGATTCCCGGTCTCGGCGGAGAGCGGGAATTTTTTCCACGCTCCATTCTCCTCCAAACGGGTCCTAGGGTCTACCAAGCCCTCTGTAGAATGGGTACCGGGTTTCTTTCCCGGGAGTTAAAGGCGGGAGGGCGTCGGGCTGACCTCCCGACCTCAACCTAGTCCCGTTGGTCAAGTAATGCCGGGAGCCTTACCTCCCGCGAATCCTTGGGCCTGCATAGGCCTGTCGTGTTAACTGTAACTTCATATTTATATTTATTTAGATATTTATTATATTTATATTAATATAAATATAATTTTCTAAAATGTAAAATAATATATATAAAATATAAAAACACGGAAAACTCGAATTTTATTATAATGTAAAATTGTAAGATACAGTATATTATTTGTCAGCAAATACTTACTCAATATTAGAAGAGTAAAACAAATACTAAGAGCCACAGAGAAAACACAGACCAGCACGAAAGATAGTATGATACTGGCCCGAGGGTAACGAAAAAACACGGGAGAACTTAAGAAGCAAACATAATGTGAACAATCAGCATATATAGGGTGAAACCATTTTAGTAAGCAGCAGGAATAAAGCACATGCCGATAAATGAGACGGGAGCCATTGAATAGGTCGCATATGGCAAAGTAAAAGACATCAAAGAAGTCGGGCCAATAAATCGGCCCGCTGCAGTAAAAGGGCTATAAGACAATTGACGTCAATACAACGATAACTAGCAGTTCTGAAAGATGAGGCTCTTCAAACGGAAGAGCTTAGACGGAATTGGGGGGGGGGGGGGGTTTATTTCGCGGAATTTCCAATATTTTGAAGGAAAAAATTAAATGTATAGGTCAACAAGCATTTTTACTTTTGACCCCCCAGTCAAAATGTTTTCTCCCTCCCCCCTATCTAAATCCAAAAATTCCGGTGATGGCCATGAAAACTGCGTTTTTGTTTGATAAAATTATTTTAGTGGGATTTCGAATTTATTCAAATTTTTGAAAATTCAATGGAATGAATGGACTGAAATGAAGATTCAAAAGTTGAAATAGATTCATCTGATCCATGAGAACTGCTGCCTGAATCATCGGTAGGATTAAGTGAAATTATGAAGGGTTCAACTGCAGACTCAATAAGTCCATCTTTATCCTAACATTATTCACCAATTTTTTTAATATGTTGGACTGCTTTCTTTCAGTCTCCTCCCGTGATTTCAGCTACAGCTTCTTCTAATTTTTATAATCTCTGCCGTTTGAATGTTGAGTTCCGAGTAGCAACTTTTCTTTTCCAACTTGGCTAGATCAATTCTATAGGATGAAACTGATTATGCAAGGGAGGAAGACGACTAACTTTATGTCTCGACAAAGCTGTCATCTCGTCAAGAAGAAATATTTTCCGAGATGGCTTATGTAATTTAATAAGTTGATAAAACTCCACCTTGAGCATCTGAGAATGAAAAGAGATGTTGTATTTGGCAAGTCATTTCCTGCATTATACTTTTTCTGCAATTACTGCTTGGTGGTTTCTGATCTGAATGATGTGGAGCATTATCCATTACAATCGTGGAATTTGGAGGAACATTTATCAGAAGATGTTTTTCAGACCAATTTTGAAATACTTGAACGTTCATATCTTGCTGATAATCTGCTAAACCTGATTTACATGAGAAAAGCAGCATAGAGTTTGAAAAAAATTCTTCAAATGTCCCCGCCTGAAGTAAAATCACTCTCCTACGTTTATCAATGGGTTTTATAAAATACGCTTTTAAAAAATGATGATATACTTCCATTGTATTAATTACCATTTTATTTTTTTCAAAATTACATCTCAATTTATTTTTTTTGAGTTATACGAACAATTTATACGAACAATATCTACTAAAATATGGTAGATTTCTTCTACACTTCTGAATCTATTCCCCTAATAGATTAATTAATAGAGATTACGTTATAAACTGTAATATATATACATACTGAAATTTTTACTTTATTCATTAATTATTTGTGATATTTTTGTTTTATAATAATAAATACAGATTTTATTCATTTTGGCAGTTAATTAAAATTCTGAAAATAAAATATAAATGAATAAATAAATAAATAAATAAATAAAAATTAAATTACACTAAACGGTACATTACAGTAAGATTTAGGCTTATATTTTTATTTTATTTTATAGAAATAAAAAACTTTACTTTTTTAGCAAATTAGTATTGAAATTGGACAATATACGACTTCCCAGCCTTTTGTGGTCTTCTGCGCTTAACTCAGGTTTATTGCGAGTTGGCGTCGCACACATGGTTTTACGCCACATACATTTTGGAAACGCAGAAACGATTGTGAATGACTGATATATAGTTCGATAGAACTTTCAAATACCAACATTTTCTCAATAAAATGTTCTCTTCCAACTTTTATAAATTTCGTTAAAATTGAGAAAAAGTCATAATTGGACCCTTTAAAAGGCGACATCTTGGAAACCAAAAACGTTTCTCGAAAGATTTTTGTAGCATTTTGTTTGTCTTGAAAAGATCTACATTTTATCCATTTGCATCACCAATCTTTCTCTTATAGTTTGGTCACAAAATTGGAAAAACCTAAAGTCTTATTACAGAATAACATTTTTATATAATATAATAATTAATTATTTATTTAATTTTTTCAGCAAATGGTTTTAAGCTTCAGACTAATATGAAAGGACAAGGAGACCAGTATCTACAAAGCAGATGTTTGGTCTCCAGGACAAACAACAAACCACAAACAAAGAAAAAAAAGAGAAATAAAAAAATGAAAGAAAAGAAACAGGAAGGAAAATTTTAAAAAAGGATATCACACTCCGCACAACTCACAAGGAGGAGTATGAAACGGTCGGCAGGGACCCACCCCGAACTGCTCCAAAGACCGCCAAAGGCCCTATCCGAGGAGCTGGGTACAGTTCGGGCCCCACTCTCCCCATTGACCCCCCAAATGGGCCGTGCGGAATTTGGAGGAAAAAAAAATACATCAAATTATTCCTCCCTATAATCCTTACAAAAGACAAGAAAATTCCTGCATAACTAAAAAACAAAAAATTCAAACAAACAATACAAATGTCCCCAGTTAAAAACAGAACAGAAGGAGAAGGCTTCACGCTCGGCGGCCACTACACAGCGACTGAAAAAAAAATATCATTTGTGTTAGCCAGATCCCCAAATGTAAAATTCAGTTTCTGTATAAAAAAATAAAGACAACACAATAAAGAAACAAAACCCACAACATATTAAACGCTTATCATAAATCAAGTTAATAAATATACAAATACCGAAATGTTAAAAAATATCCAAAGTTACTTTTAAAAATACGAAATTAAAAAAAAATGTTGAGGTTAAGATTAAAGATATTTACAAATAAAAAAAAAGACAAAAAAAAATTCCCAATACAAAAAAGAACCAAATAAATTAAACGGGGCAATTCAAACAATGAGCAAAATTTAAAAATAACTGATAACAATCCCCTATTCTGTCGCAAGGACGGAAATGGGATACCCTTCTTAACAAACAACATTTTAAAATGGTTCTTAAGTCTCGAACCACTAGGATCCGAAAAACGCCGTAAGACGTGGTCGGAATCCTCTTCCTCAGAGAGAAAACAAAGTCCGCACTGGGAAGTATCTCCAAGGTTAAATCTAAAAAAATAAGAATTAAAAGCCCCGTGCCCGGTCAAAAACTGGTTAACGATGAAGTCGGAAAAGAGTGCTCCGTCATTAACTCTGTTGATAAATCTAAAAAGTGGCCTACCCTTACAGGAATTGTTCCACTGTCCCTGCCAAATAGAAATTTGATCTTGGTATCTAATACGGTGAGAGAAAGACCGCGGCAAAGGGCAGGGAAAGGAGATATCATTCAACAAGGTAGGTCGCTTGGCCTCCCTGTCAGCCTCCTCATTACCATATATGCCAATGTGAGTTTTGACCCAAAATAACTGTATCACAACACTGTTATTTAAAAGTTCCCTGATATTTACATAAGTATCTCTGATCATTTTGTTAGAATAGAAGCAATTAGAAATTGCTCTCAGAGCAGCTTGTGAATCAGAGATACTTAGGTGTTTCTTGCACCATAGGTTAAGACACACACTGACGGCGTAAGAGATGGCTCCTGATTCGCCTGAAAAACAGACGAATCGTCAGGGAGACGTTGTCGATAAATACACTGAAGCTCGGTTATAACGCGGTTGTTTATATCGCGAATTCGGATATAACGCGATTTGGTCTTGGACCCCTTCTATTTTGGAAAAGGTGTATAATTCTAAAATTGCAAAATTTACCTTTTTTTCGCTTAAAACCAAATCAAAGGTGTAAATTAATAATCTTGTTTCCTTATTATTTACAGTAATTGAGACCAGAATCGCGGACTTTTTCGTTTAACCAAAATGAATATCGAGATCTATTTTTCTGCCAATGACAACCAGTAAAGAGGCTCATGTAATCTAATAGGCGCATGAATACCTAGTTTCGATCCACGTGACATCTTCGTTTGTCAAGATGCCAAGATGGCGGCGCCAAATCGATTTAGGCTTATATAACCCATCAAAATGTTGAAAAGGTAATGATTTATGCATTTTTAAATCTAAAATTCTCTACCATAGGTCTGAATGATGTAGTTAATTGCCAAATGAATCGCGAAACCGAATTTTAAATCGATTTGGAATCGTGTGGGCGATAATACGGTGCGATATAAGACATTTGACGTCGCGATGTAATAAAAGTTCTTTTATATCGCGATCTTAAAGATCTTGGATCCGAAAGATCGCGTAATAACTCAGATTCTGAGTATCTAAAGTTTTATTATGTATATCTTTGATGACGACAGAGAAACCAACGCTGCCCTCACCTTCAGAACCATCAGTGAAAATTTTTATATTAAATGAGAGTTCATTGTCTCCCCACATTTTATTAGGTAATGGATTATTAAAAGCAGGGTGAACCCACAAAGAAGGAGATACTCTCTGTTCATAATTTTCACTGTGAATTCGAGTATAATGAAAAAAATAACTGTTATGCTTGAATCCACATGGGTACGATACCACACAAAACATATAAGGCTTCAGTCGAAACCGTCCAATATGTTCGGACTATAGCTAAATTTCTCTTAATAGATTTATTAGCAGAGTCACCCCAAACTTCGGCCGCATAGAGAATTTTTGGCTTAATGGTAGATTAATTAATGGAAGATTAATTTCCTAATCTTCGAAGCCATCTCTCCATTTTTAGAAGCAATGAACAAGAGCCTATGAGCATTTACGGCAATCTTTTTCCTAATACCACTTAAATGATCCGTTTGGCACTCTCTGGATCGTTATCTCTCTGCCAGGAGGTGAATCGAGAGAAAAGATCTTCCATAATAGTGAGCCACAGGGTAGGCTCCAAAATAACTACCCTGTGGACAACCCTTAAAAACATAACGGGAAGAGCAACCCAAAATAACTCTCCTGTCACAGAAAAAGAAAGAGATATAATAGTATAAATTACAAGGGCATTTAATATTTCTTAAAAAATTTAAAACCATCGGGTACCAAGCATTGTTAAATACATTGGTAATATCTATAGAAACCACTGCAACATAGTATCCTAGTGATTTATGCCGACGGACAAACGACACGAGAGACCTCACTGCCATTATAGTACTGTGGTTTCTACGAAATCCAAATTGTTTATCAGACAGACAGCCTTTAATTTCCATAAAATGATACAGTCTATTGTTAATAAACTTATCAAAAATTTTGCCGATGACAGGCAAAAGGCAGATGGGTCTCATACGACCGTCCCCTTTGGGGATTAAAACAAATTTGGCTACTTTCCATACTTTTGGGAAGACCCCGCATTTTAAACACTTATTAATTAGTGAGAACCATTCGTTACCGTAAACCTGAACGATGAAGGGAAGAGCGCGGGCAGGAATCAGATCAATACCCGAAGAGGACTCTAGATTGAGACTGTAAAATAATATTAAAAAGGTCATTATACTCAATACTGAAATCCTCTGTTTCACAAAGATAAGGTATCGTCTGATTACACTTGATACCAGTGGCAACATCGTCATCTTCTTCGACAATATCGTCGGAGAAGTATTCAGTGATTTGACTCATTCTCGGAGGAAGTCCAATTGACATCATTCGTTTTGATCGTATTAGCACATTACGATCAAAATTTTGATCGTAATGTGCTAATTATTTCTTGTTTTTATGATCAAAATTTTGAAAGGAAAGCTAAAGGGATTTTGGTTGGCTTCCCATTCATAATAATCCTTCCAAATATTTGGCGTGTCTTAAAGATTGACGATACTTTGCCCTAGCCTCTCTCCATCTTCTTCTATAGCCAGTTTCCCATGTGGATCCTTACATCTCAGATATCTCTTCCACCATGCTCTGGCTTTGGCCCTCAATTCTCTCAGCATTGGTGACCACCAGCGGGGCCCAACTTTGTTTTTAAAAGAGATCTTGCGAAAAGGAATAGCCCTATCACAAGCCTCTTTACAAATATTTTGAAAAATAAGTGCAGCATTTTCGCAATCAATAGTATTGATAGAATTAATTACGTAATTCAAGTTACTAGAGAGGAAATCAGTAAAGACTCCAATTGGCAGCCTTTAGACAATAAGCCTATCGCAAAGGAACCGAATCCGAATACAGCTCAAAGGAAATAAGGCGGTGATCACTTCCACAATCTTCTTCGGAAACGTTCCAATTAGAGACTCGAAAGGGTGAGATCTATCCAACTTCTGCCATTGGCAGAACAGAAAGTTGGAATAGATTCATTGTCATTACAAATAACAATATGGTTTTAAGCTGTGAAATATTTAGATATATTTTTGCTGAGTTTGTGTAATAATTCAAAATGTGATTA
This sequence comes from Thereuonema tuberculata, assembly GCA_023159025.1. Taxonomy (NCBI): domain Eukaryota; kingdom Metazoa; phylum Arthropoda; class Chilopoda; order Scutigeromorpha; family Scutigeridae; genus Thereuonema; species Thereuonema tuberculata. The sequence goes on along the minus strand of JAFIDM010039664.1, from coordinate 2,392 downwards.
AAAATAATAGATAAATAAAGTAGGGATAGTGATTAGTAAACCAATCGCAGTGCTTCGCAACGGCTTCTGAGTGATCTTTAGAATAGACTGCACCGGTGTGGTCTAGAAACTGCTTGCGCGAGTCTGTTTGCGACCCCATGCTATCTTACCCACTCCTCTTTATATAGAATAATCGTCATTCTTAACTCAAAACTTTTTAATCCTTATATATTATTTCTCAAAGGTGTTTTTGTGTCGGTACGGTATATTTCCCTTAAGACTTCATCAAAATCAATGATTGAGACATCATTCTGAAGATTACGTTCCCCGCTAATGACGAAAAATGAACAAATTATTTAAAATTAATGTTTTCGTTAAAAAACTTTATTTTAAAAACCTTTTTATAAAAATGTAGACACGCTTTAACAGAAGCGACCTATCTTTCGAAAGCGAATCAAAACATCAAATAGCGCTGTAGCGTCGTAACTTCTAATACATCATTTTTTGGAATAAAAATGCACTTTAAACAGATATTTCATCGTTTATTTAATAAGAACAGATAAAAAAACAAACAAAGATTTATGTTTTAATAAAAATAAACGACTTATTACAATAAAAAACATAATTTGTCAACTTCTCATATATTATTTCTCAAGGTGTTTTTTTTTTTTATCTCACTTAATACTTCATCAAAATCAATGATTGAGATATTTTGAAGATTACGTTCACCGCTAATGACGAAAAATCAACAAACTGTTTAAATTATTGTTTTCGTTAAAAAACTTTATTTTAAAAATCTTTTTATAAAAATGGAGAAGGCGCGATCTATTGACAATGGGTTTAACTAACATGCACGACAGCTGTTAGATTTGTTTATTATTTTTCAATAGTGGTTTTTTTTGTTGCGCATTATTCGCACGGGTCAACTAGTACACTGAAATCCTAATAATGATTTAAAAAAAAAGACTTAAGATGAGAAGCTGTGAAAAGGTTTAAAATGGGGGAAGAGAAAAAAGAAGATCTGCCCATCAGGGAATCGATCCCAGGACCTTTGCGTTATTAGCACGATGCTCTAACTCACTGAGCCAACTAAGCATATCGTTAAACTTTTTCGGGACTCCCGAATTCTTTAGATTTGTATTAACATAGGAAATAGCGC
>JAFIDM010039583.1:0-20618 GCA_023159025.1 Thereuonema tuberculata | reverse complement strand
GAGTTATGCTGAATTGCTCATGAGTTATGCTGAATTGCTCATGAGTTGTGCCGAATTGCTCATGAGTTGTGCCGAATTGCTCATGAGTTGTGCCGAATTGTTCATGAGTTGTGCCGAATTGTTCACGAGTTGTGCTGAATTGTTCATGAGTTATGCCGAATTGTTAAGAAGATGAATTTCCCTCAGTCTCTATTCAAGTATATGGAGAGGATAGGTGTAGCTAACGGTAGAGACAATTTTCAGTACAGTTTTCTAGTGGAATTAAAAACTAAAAAATCTGCATTTCGATCATGACTAGAGCTTTATTCAGGATATCTGATGCTTTTTTTTCCTTCTTCACTAACATATTTATTTTATCAATTTTATGTTTGTGACATTTTTGTATTTTTCAAAATCATAAATCGACTAACTTTAAGATGTTCTTTTTGAAGAAATTACAGAGAAGTTCAAAAACAATCCCAAGAAGTTATTATCGACAGGAACAGTTTCAACGAGACATTACTAAAATCCTTAAAACATAATGAACCATTAAAATTAATGGTATTTTAGATAATGGCATTTTTTTTCTTATTGTGAATTTCAAAATTTGATATTACAATTATTACTGTAAACCACTTTGTGCTTAATCCAGTAAATCCTATTTGCTAAAAATTTTCTCATCAAATTAAAATTCATCATCCAAATTTTTCTGAAACTAACAAAAATTAAGGCTAAAATCGTTAATAAAACTCAATGAAATACTAAGTAGTCTCAGTTTCTTAATTCTTCAGGAACCTTCTAACAAGGATAATATTCATAACATTCCTCTTGTTAGAATATTTCCTGAAGAATTGAAAATATAAGAATCATTGAAGAAGCTTACAGGACATTATTAAGTAAAATTAAATATGGTGATGGCACCAAAAAATGAGGATTAAACTTTTTAAAGTTTTAAGAAATGGATGTTGGGACTTCATTAATCTAAAGGCGGGTTTCTCCGAATAGTCATTAGCTAATCTTGGATTTAGTCCAACTGAATCGCTAGAGTTGCGACATGAGCTTAAACTAATAGTATTTGGAGAAACCGACTGTAAAGCCATTGTTTCGTTTCATGATTATACAGTATTAATCGTTATAACATTAAATCTTAATATATCAAATATTCAATTTCACCTTTTATTTTTCAATAAAAACAAATAAGTAAAATGCTTTAGAAAGGGATTTAGGTTTAAACACAATCATTTTCAGAGCGGTATAAACGTAAAGAGAGATAAACAAGGTAGGGAAAGCGATTAGTAAACCAATCACAATGCTTCGCAACGTCTTCTGATAAGAAAATATAATTGATATTGCTTTAATTTCCTTATTATTATAAACAAGCGAGTAATCCTAACACTTGAAAATTTTATTGTTCCTGAAAATTTGATTACATTATCCTTAAATTGCGGCGCCATTCTTCCACAGCTTGTTCATTTTGTCTGAATTCATTTTGAATTATTGCTTTAATTTCTTTATTATTACGTACTTGTGATTCTTGTAGAGCTGAATTATAAATGTGATTGTTGCGAATGTAAAAGACGCAATTGTTGCTATTGTTGGGATTGTTGTTATTAATGATAATTTAATGATATTTTAATGAGATTTTAATGATACTTGCCTACGTGACAGAACAAAACGGGAATATTAGTCTGCTGATTTTATCAGAAGACTAAAAAAATCTTAAACCATTTGTTATTCACTTGTTGAACAGAATCATCAAGGAAACATCTGCTAAAGCTCAATGACTTTTGTACGAAAATTAATCTCAAATAATGATATAACTTTTAATCTTATTTCTTTATGTAATTAGGCTGCAAAGAGGTAAGAAAAATTCAAGCAAATATAAAAAGAATATCCAATACTTACTTTCCTACTTCTTCGATTCCTGTCAAGTTGAAAATCCTCTCTTTATCTGTATAACTCAAGCACCATGTTAAATTGACTTTAGGAAAATAGATAAAATTAAATACACACATTTCTTGTTCTGTTGGAAGGGAGCCCTACAAGCAGAGAAATTTTAATAATCAGAAAGAATAGAATCACAATTTCCAACGAATGTGAGATTTCAGAAAAGTCTTTTTGAAATTATTCACTTTACAGTGTTTATAATATAAAGTGGGCATAATTTGAGAGGGGAGAATCTATAGGATACGGATGCTCAATTTACTTCAAAAGATGACAAAGCTGTAAATTGCCAATAATCTATATAAATAAAAATGTAAATGTTCATTTATTCATAATCTTAAATCTCTGACAGTTCTTCACCGATTACTTTGAAATTTTGATACAACGTTGCATTCGAATAAGCACATGTTTGGGGACGTCCATTAATTACTTGAGGTATTTTTTAAAAAATTTGGACCCCTCCCTCCCCCTTGGTGAGATTTGGTGAGATTTTGCCGGACCCCCCCCCTCCCCCTTTTGACCTCACGTAATTAATGGACGTCCCCTTTTTATATTCCTATTATATAGATGTCACACCTGTGACAGGTAAAAACAGGCTTTTTTTGACAACCCCAGGTGTTGTCAACCGCAATACATCTGAGTTAAGCGGAGAAGCTACAACGGGCTGCAAAGTCATATATGCTCCGATCTCGATATTAATTTGCTAAATAAATAAAGTTTTTGTTTTTTCTGCTATATATGCAAGGGTTCCGGAGCGAAGCGACAGTACCCGGCTAGTTTATTAATAAAAATTTTAATGTTGTTAAATATGATTTAAATCTGAAACGATTCAACATTAAAAAAAAAAGCATTTTGCTAAGACTACTTTATTGGTTTGTAGTTGTTGATCTCGTAATTTTCTTTATTCTGGGCTGATGCCCATAATACCATACCATATTCATGGTATCCGAAATGAAAGATACTATCAGAATTGCCAGAGATATTAATAGAGATGAAGATGTGAGATAATGGAGCTCTTTCCGTCTAGGGGATGTCTTCATGTAGACTTCCCATATAGTTAAATATTAGCTAATATGCTATCTCATGTTAGTTAATGTACGTAATCCATACTCCTCTTGGGTTAAGTACATTGTTTTATTGGATTTTTATCAAATAGTTAATGAACTGACATATTATAATTGATGAGTTCAAAAATATTTTAAGAACTAACTGTAATAAACATGGTAAAATCAGTCCGTAACAGCTTGGGAAATATTCCTTTTATTTTATTTAAGAAGTCTTCAGGACTGGTCTGATAAATATTTAAAACATACAGCCCAGGATTGCGCCACAAGATGCGAATGGATCACAAAGCCTGGAAGGACACTTCAAAATGTTTGCTGATAACTCGCCTGTACAATTTAGTAACTATTTCTTCAATTACTTAAAAATTATAGCTTTCTTACATTTGTGATAAAAAAAGAAAAAAAAAATCCCATTTCACTTATAAGAGTGGTAACGTTTTAGCGACGTCGTACACAAAGTGTAAAGGGGGATGGGGGTTAACATCGTTCGACACTACATCTAAAGCCCAAACAACTAGTAGATGTATTTCCTCATGTACTTAGGCATTAGTTTCTGCATTTTGTAGATGCATTTATCTCGTGTAAGTATTATGTTGGAAGTCTATCTCTACTGCCTCATTTGTACATGGATGTGAATAGTCTTAAAAAAAAAAACTTTCTCACTTTAATAAACTAAATAAATCTAATAATCTACTTTTAAATTTCACTTCCCTATTATCATCATCTTTTTTTCTATTCTTCATTCAATTCATAAATAACGAATGTGATTCAAAAATTAGATGGCTAAAGTAGGTAACTTGAGTCTTCTGTATTAGTTATGTTTAAATAATCCAATCTAAATGTTTAAATTATCCAATTGTTAAAAAGGAAATTCAGTTTACAATTTGATACTTACAATTGTAGTTCTGTTTCTGTCTTCTGTGTTGTAAATACATTCAGAAATCACAATGTCAGTCTGTCAAACAGAATATTAGAAATAAATGTGTGGAATACAACTTGATACTATATGATCTTTACCAAATCAACCATTTAAGCTTATGAAATTGTCTTATTATAATTTAAATATTGCTATCTTATAATTTGAATATCAATTAAACTTATTATTAAACATCATCCACCAGAAAATAAATGTCATAAACTACATTTATTAACTGAAAAAAACTTGACTTCGCCAAAAAACATTATATTAAAAAGGAAAAGTTTTTACGGCGACCCAAGTAAAATTAAATAAAGTAAAGAAGTCGCCGTAAAGACTTCGAAAATTCGCCTTTATAATATTGTTATTTTGATAAAGTTTAATTAATATGTTTGTGACAAAGTCTTAATATGAATATCAATCAACTTAGTGCGATTGGATATAATATGTTTTACTCTATAGAACTGTAGCTATTTTAATAAACATTATTAATGAAATACAATATATTTTCTTCTTCATTTGCAATATTTCGCAGGCAACGGCTTCGTCCTGCTTCATCAGGCTTCTAAATACATTGAATAGTTCTTACAAACATAAAAATAGTCTTCATAAACATAGAAGCATTCATGGTAAAGAAAAAATAAGCACACAGATATTTTGATTAACACAATACTGAGCCCGCTGTGCTAAAAGATTAAGTTACATACAATAATGTAACTTTTTTGTTAATAAATTCTTATTTACAAAAGAATCCAGAATTATCAAAGAATATTAAATATTACATTAAAACATGGCAAAAATTAAAATAGAATATATTTTAAGTAAAATTGCAATTGACGTTATAAAATTGTACTCTCTCCTTTTTTCCCGTCCGTAACTGATTAATCGAGTCTAATGCGTTCATGACTAAATTACATGTGGCTAATTTCATCTTTGTATTGATCACTGAAATGACTTGACTTGCTTCTGTCATTTTATTGTTGTTGCTCCCAAATCACACACAAAAATGTTAATAGAAATGTGAAGAAATGCTTTATGTGATTGGTGCTATTATTTAAACCAAAAACCAATCAGCGACGAAGTCTAAAACTTCGACTTTCAGTTTTCTTTAAGGGGTTGAGTCGCCATTAGGCACTGCAATTTCCATATAATATTAATATGTTTGGGCTATTAATATTTTATGGCCCAAACATGACTTAACATGTTGTCAATCTGTTATATATGTTGTACAGTGTATTTTGTACAAGGTATTTTATCACCTCTATTGTTTGATCGAAAGTAGAGTACATTTGGAATAAAAGTTCTAAGTTTTCGAATAGCGACAAATATTCCCATAGTCCTTTGCGAACACGATGTCTCTCCAACAAGAAATCAAAAATCTCTATGAAATTGATATTTGACGCAGAGAATGGATTTATTAGCAGGTGCACAACTACGTCTCCTGAATAAATCTAATTAAGATTTTCTAAGAGTCAAGGAACAACATGGGTGAGACGAAATTGTTAAGCAAGTGACATCCTGGAACAGCTGTTTCACGCTCTTTGTATTAGAAAATTTTAATTATTTCTTTCTAACTACTGTTATAAAAGCCAAAGTTTGTTTGTCATTCTTGCACGCCTCATCAGCCCACAGGATTGGAATGAAATTTGCACGCAGATATCTAGGACAAGGAGTATGTCGTAGGTTAATTTTCATCCCGGTTGATCACTTACTTCCCGTGGTACGAATAAAAAACTTCCCAAAACTATCCATAGATGGCGCTAGCGCAGTTGTCAATAAGTGCATTTAAAACATTCCCAAAACTGACGATAGATGGCGCCCTTGCCGAATTAAATCCCTCCACAGATTTAATAAATATACGATACATTTAATTAATAAATATACGGCTAATTACTAAATAAAGTTTAATAAAGCTTTAACTTACTGATCGTATGTGAACATCTTTTGCTAAAAACATATAATCCTGAAAAAAAAAAAAAATTAAAAGAAAACAAAATTCGAAAACAAGTATTCTAATTTAATAAAATATTTTTTGGATTTCCAATTTTAAATTTGTAAAATTTTGTAAATATTAATAATCCAATTCATAATCTTCACGTATGAATTTACTCATTAATGCAAGGGGTTTCACAGATACAAGTTTCCCGAAGTAATGACTTCGAAAAATAAATAAATATAAATAATTTCAGTGGATTTTTTTGAGTGCATGAAATGTAATGTAATTTGTTATTTTAAAAAATTCTTTTGGTTTAAGAAAGCTTAGAAGATAATTTAAATGACTGTATATTAATGGTAATTATATATAAAGTTACTGGAAAATAAAAAATTGGATCAGCCCCCAAAAAAAATCAGATAATTGTGATCAGACAAATTAAACTTAATGTTTGAATTTGTTTATATTATATTTTAAATTGTAATACCCATTTACAGCTAGAGAATATTTTTTTTTGAGATTCAATAAAATTTTAATTTGAGTTTATGTGAAATTTAAGAAAGATTTGTATCAATAATTTTTAAAACTTTATAATAAAATGATTAAAGTATTAATGTTTGCACAGAAAATCTTAATAGGTTATCATGGAAAAACTTAATGGAAAACTTATTGGAAAACTTAATGGAATAACTTAAAAACTCTGACCTTTGATCCTTTTTTAATTTTTTTTTAACTTTTTAAATTATTTTACCTGAAAATCGAAATGATAATTTTCTTCAACAAGACCATCAACTTGGGTGCCATTTCTGAACACTCGAAGGATCATTTTCCGAGCTAATGTACAATGAAAAGTAATGTAATTAAATGTATTGTGATAAAATTTATTTGATATTTTTTTTTTAATTTTTCAGTTCTAAACATGAGTATCTTCTATACAATGGCTTTTATAATATCTTTTGCAAAATTGTAAGAGCAATTCTGTGGTGATTTGCCAATAGGAGTTAAGTCCTTATCCAGAACAACGTTTCTGGGAAAATGAAAAGTAATGTTCAGAGTTGTTTAATAAATAAAACCTTGCATTCTGTAAGGAGGTGTCTTTCTGGTTAGCTAGGCTATCTCACTATCTGACTTCCAAATTAAATTTGCATCCGAGTCTAAAATGGATTGAATGAACATGTTATCTCAAAATGGCCAATTGTGGACTTACCCCCCCCCTCCTTTTGGAAGATCACCACAGAATTAGCTAAGTGGATCCTTTGGAAAAGTTATCAATTAGTCATTTGTTATTGAACAACAAGGCTTATTTATTAAATTGATATAGAGCTTTTTTTTACTGTACATATATTTCACTATTATACAATTTTGTTAAAATTGAGAAACGCAATACACTATTTCATTTCTTAGAAAATATGAAAAAGATATTATACTTTGCCACACAAACAAAACAATACCCACTTTCATAGACTGAAAAAAGGAATTTTAAAAAACTAATATGGCAGTTAAACACGTGGCCATCAATAAAGCGAATTAAAAGAAGAAAACTCCTGCGTGCACTAATTAATTAAGGTGAATAAAAGAAATCTTATATTCACGAATGACCTTCTAATAAGATGTGTTTTATACTTTTAAACTAACCAGTCACCTTTGAACAAGACTTAATAATAATCCTTAGTCCATGCCCGTTGCCAAAGAGACAAGTAAATAACATAAAGTAACGTTGATGTTATCATTGTAATGTTTAAATTTTCTTGATTGTTATTCAAATTTCTGTTTTGCAATAAGAAGGAAGACATAGTCGTTCTTCCTCTTATTTTATGTATTTGTTTTCCTGAAGAAAACTTTCGGTTAGAAAGTTGAAATATTGAAGTAATTATCATATAGAATATGTATGTTGCATTTTTTTTCTTTATTTTAATTTTATGATATCTTTAGAGTTACGAAATAAACTATAAATATATTTTATAAAATACTTTTATAAACTCTAATTTTAAGTTTGTACATCTATTAGTGTTAGTGGTGATGATTTATAACATTATATAGAGAATACAATGTTTCATTATCACTTTTAACGTACTCTTTTTCTACTTCAGTCAATAAAGATAGTTTATCTAAACTTCCATCTTATGAAGTCCAATCCTTTATTAAGGACAATGAGTTCCAGATTTAAAGCTTTTTTACTAAGGTTAAAAACATAGCTAGAATTTTTACAGTATTTATTATAACAATTCCGGCGTTGCCTTGAATGTTTTCTTCTTTCGTTTTATATTTTCAACGACTTGTTCTTATTTTCTACCTTGTTCCTAGCAAAGCTTAGCCTCGCTCTTGTGCTACTAAAAATCACACATTGAAATAAAGTGAAAGCAGTCAAAAGATAAAAGTAATTTTTTTTGTGTGAAGTTTCTGGGATTAGAAGAAGACGGGATGGAAAAAGGGAAGATATTAGACAGGAACTAAAAATAACACAAATGAAACAAGATACGAATGTCAATGTACATAGAACGAAAGATGAAACGAAGAAATAATGAAGTATTGTAAAAAAAAAGACAATTATAATAACTTTGATAATGGTTTAGAATTTCTTGAATCGAAGAGAAAAGAATTAATTGCAAACCAGGAGAATTATATGCAAAAGTTTTTTACGTGTGTTAAAAGTTTTTTGAAGTTCTTAAATAGAGCCAATACACAAGTCTAAAAATTAAGTTAAAAGTTAAAAAACATAAGTATTTACAATTAAAACAAACTAGTTTCTCCCCGTTAACTGGGAGAAACTAGTTTGTTTTAATTGTAAATATTTATGTTTTTTAACTTTTAACTTAAATAGAGCCAACACACAAGTCTAAAAATTAAGAACTTTAAAAAAGGAGAATTAAATCTTTGAAGAAAAAGAAATAATAGATAAAAGCAAAAGATTTGTAAACTTGAAACATTAAACGATAACTTCAATAACAGCACATTCAAAGAATTTCTTCCAAAAATATTTACTATTTTGTTAATTGCTGCATAAATTTTTGTAATTTATTGTCCTAAAATTTTTGAAAAAGTAAAAAGATTCCTTTTGTTCACTTGCAAATCTTTTTTTGGAATTTTGCACTTCATTTATCTCTTTCATTAATGTACTCGAACATTATTAAAATCAAGTATTATTAGTTTTAACTATTTGTTTTATGCTAGAAATTTCTTACCTGCCTTATGTGCATGAAAATGCATTGCAGTAATATTAATATAACCTTCATTAGGAGACATCTGCAATAGAAATATTTGCTTTTTACTTATTTATTTAACAAACAAATATATAAAATGAAAAGTGATAAGTTAGAATTAGTGCAATCTTTTTAGCGGCCCCATGGTTACAGCTTGCCTGTAAAACCGCTAGGGGACCGCTCTTGCTTTTATCCTGTCTGGATGTCACAACTCTGTAGCGGCCAAACGGTTAGAGATATTAGAATGAAACCTTCACCATTGTGTTCAGCATCAAAAAGTAGGTGACCACATACAAAAAACTCAGACCTCTAGGACCATTTCCTGACCCTCCAAGGTGTTTTCTGTCTTTTAAAGGCGTTTTTAAAAGAAAGAAAACGCCTTGGGGGGTTAGGGAGCGGTCCTAGAGGTCTGATTTTTTTGTACGTGGTCATCTACTTTTTGATGCTGAACACAATAGTGAAGGTTTAATTCGAATATCTCTAACCTTTTCGCCGCTACAGAGTGTGTCATCCAGACAGCATAAAAGCAATGTTAGCGGCCCCTATTTTACAGCTTGCCTGTAAAACAAAGGGGACCGAAACCTTCACCATTGTGTTCAGCATCAAATAGTAGGTGATGACGTCCAAAAAATCATACTAGGATCACTCCCCTACCGGAAGTTGGAGGTCAAAACTGGTCGCTTCCGATAAAGTTTTGTTTATAAAATAGTGCATATTATGGGGCCGCTTTGCTTTTGACACTGTCTAAAAGCATTAATTATCTTGTTTTTGTTTTTTTTTACTGTAATTTGCTGCAACGAGGACAACCTCTAATCAAGCAGATAAAAGTTCTGTTTTATAAAAGGGATTAGAAACAGTACATCTGGATTATTGTACATTGCACGCATAATACTGATAAACATTTAAACAAAATATCTTAGATCCAAAGTTCAAAATTATTTCTTAACTTAAATATAATTTCGTAACATTCATTATAAAAGAACTGCAAATTAAGTTTAAAGTTATCAAAAAAAAGTATTACTTACAAATGGAAGACATTTTTCTGCACATACACCAATTGTAGAAAATTGTTTTTGTTGCGGAGGAATTAATTGAATAGGAGAGATTTGTACCCCTGTGGTCATAATACCAGCTTCATATGGAGGACGTTGTTTTGTTAGTAATAATTTCAACCAAGTATTATCGGAGAATCCTTTGAAATAAAAGTGAAAAATGAAACTGAATTCTTCAATGTACTAACGTTTATAGTATTTTCTAATGTAGTTAAGAATACGCTAATTTTTACATAAAACATTTCGGTCGAATATAAAGTATAGCTTAGAGGTCAATGATTATGTAAAGATATTATTTGGTAACTTCAAAATGAAGTCAATAATGTCTTTAGTTAGCAAAAACTAATTCAAGTAAGATTCTGCAATTGTAATATAATAAGGGTTTATGATAAAATTACTTTCAGTTTGTTTCTTGTAGAGCCCGATTATCCACGAAATTGGGTACCAAGAGTACCGCGGATAGTAAAAATCGCGGATAACCCGACAGTAGACTAAAAATGAGGTGTAAATATGAAAAAAAAATATTTCAGCATAAAAACTACGTTTTATTATACAAAAAACATAATATACAAAACTTTTAAAATATGTATAGTACATCAGAAACCTTTCTGCAGAGCAAGAGCCAGCCACTCATCCACAAATTCCGAGAAGGCCTGTAGGATTACGATGCACAATAAACCTGTCAGTAATTTTCGACCTCCGCACTGTAGGGCTATTTTACTTTCCCTGTTGTTGGCTTGAATTAAAATTTTTTTTTTTTTTCTTTTTTAGGTTCGTAATTAAAAATTTTTTTCGCGGCATTCGCGCATAATCCGCACCGCGGATCATCCGCTCGTCTTTGATTCTATCATAGTGTAAAACTCTTATCGGGTAAAAAAAATAAAATAAGTTCTAAATGTGAGATTAAAATGTCTTTTTTACCTTGTTTCTCTGGTGTAAAATTGTAGTGAATTTCATATTTCAAGTAAAATTCACTTGTAGTACTTCCAAATGGTATTCCAATTTTTGGTGGCAGATATTGTACCTTAGATAAAAAGTTTGAATGAGTAAGTAAATATCCTCACAATTAAAAAAATGATGAAATTTAAAGAAAATCTAACAAATTTACCAAATAAGCTTTTTAACATTAATTTGATTCGAAAAGAAAAAAAAAATCCATCCTCAAACCATATTCGTTATTATTTTTTTGGGTCCCTTCTGAACTTCTTTGGTGAATACGACTTTAGTGAGTAGATGAAAGTGTAAAACGTAAATTCAATGTAATTTTTAAAACACATTAAATTTTTTAAAAAAGAAGTTTAATTTAATACAAGTTTAACGTGTGTTGATTATATTTAAGAAATGAGTAAAACATTGATACTCGTGTAGGACACATTAATGTATATTAAAAATTATGAAATAAAAAGAATACCGTATATTCTCCAATAAACGCCGAGGCTCTTATTGTCGCCGGTCTCTAATAAGCGCCGGGCTGCAGAGGGGACACGGTCAAATAATAGCCGGTCTCTAACAATAGCCGGGTCTTTGATATTTGCCTACCGGTACTAGTGTAAGCGTCCATATCTTTGTAGTCGTGCGTAATACCTTACGGTGCATTGCCTTACAAAATGCCGCCGAAACGGTCATTTGACATTGCCTTTAAGATTCGCGCGGTGGAATACGCGAAAGAAGCTTCCGGTGAGGTAGCCGCCCGTCATTGCGGATTCGGATGACGAATAGCAGCGAAAGGTACAGAACGACATTGCCACTTATCTTAACAGTCTTATGTAGCTTGTGAAATTCAAATAAAGTAGCTATTTATAATATTAGCCGGTATTTATGTGTAAAAATATTGCGTTCTGAAGGTTTTTGTTAATAATGGCCGGCCTCTAATAGCAGCCGGTCTCTATTAACCGCCGTGAGCCGAGGCTAGTTTTGCAAATAAACGCCGGGGGCCTCTATTGGAGCATATACGGTACATTATATAAATGGGCTTGAGGGACGAACGTTTCGATATCCTAAGCGGATTATCATTCTCAACGGAATGGTAACAGAAGAAAAGAACCTGTTACCATTCCGTTGAACAAAGACCTGTTCTTTTAGGATGTCGAAACGTCCGGCCTTCAAGTCCATTTATGTAATGTATTCTCTCTTTTTTTCATAATTTTTAATATACATTATTGTTTCCTACATGTATTTTTGTCAATGTTCTACTCATTTCTTAGAAAAAAATATCTTGATAACATACAGTATAACTAGGTTTTTTTTTTTTAATAACCTTTGGAATAACCAATATATGAAATAGCCAGTCACTTTTATCTCAATTCACTAATAGATTAAATTTACAGCATTCTTTTTATTATGCAAATTTCTTAACTTCCAAGCATGAAATGTTATGGAAATTCAGTCTGAATGAATTTCGTATTGTTATTATATGTATGTGAATATAGGAATGAAAGAGCGGGCCACATGTAATACCTTCACGGGCCGGATATGGCCCGCGGGTCGTAGGTTGGACATCACGGATCTTCACTATGGAACCTGCTAAATTTCAAGTTTGTAGCATGTTGGATGTATGCTAAACATTTCGAACAGACACACACATAGACATATCCACAAATTTCCCTTTTATATTCTAGACTAGTTGACCCATGCGAATAATTCGCAAAAAAAAAAAACTCCTTTGAGAAATAATAAACAAATCCAACAGCTGTCTTGCATATTAGTTAAACACACTGTCAATAGATGGCGGCTTCTCCATTTTTATAAAAAGGTTGAGCCGTGCGAATAATTCGCATGGTATCTTGATCAGTCACCGAATGGTAATGTGGAAATAAATAAATGAACAGATTGTCAATAGATGGCACCTTCTACATTTTTTATAAAAAGAGTTTTAAAATAAAGGTTTTTTAACGAAAACATTAATTTTAAACAATATGTTTGTTTTTCGTTATTAGCGATGAACGTAATCTTCAAAACGATATCTCAATTATTGATTTTCATGAAGTATTAAGGGAAATAAAAAAACACCTTTGAGAAATAATATTGTTGAAGTTGACAAATTGTTATGTATTTTATTTTAATAAATTGTTTACTTTTATTAAAATATAGATCTTTGTTTTTTATCTGTTCTTATTAAATAAACGATGAAATATCACTTTGAAGTGCATTTTTATTCAAAAAAGGATATATTTGAAGATTACGTCGCTATAACATTATTTAAAATGTTGTTTCGCTTTCGAAAAATAAGTCGCTTCTTTTAAAGCATGTCTACATTTTTATAAAAAGGTTTTAAAATAAAGTTTTTTAACGAAAACCTTCATTTTAAACAATTTGTTTATTTTTCGTCATTACCGGGAAAGGTAATCTTCAAAATGATGTCTCAATCATTGATTTTGATGAAGTATTAAGGGAGTTACGGCGTACCGACACTAAAGCACGGCATAATTTCAGGTATGTATTTCCCACATGTAGACAATCAAAATAGTTCATTACAACATATGTCCGGAAATGCTTCATTTCCGAGTTATGGCCTTCACAACATTGCAAATCCGAACTTTCCTGCCTTAGTATTATTTACAGATGAAGCACAGTTCACACGAGATGGCATAACAAATTTCCACAATCAGCATGTATGGGCGTATGAAAACCCAAATGCAACTGTTGTATCTCATCACCAGGTGCGGTTCTCCCTCAACATGTGGGCCGGTATCATTGGTGATCGATTAGTTGGACCCCATGTACTTGTAAACAGACTTACGGGGCAGGCGTACACAAACTTCCTGGAAAACACCATACCTCATGTTTATGACGACACTCCACTGATCGATCGTCAGCACGCTCACTTCTTGCATGACGGCGCTCCTGCACACTTCAGTCGTACGGCTCGCCGGTACTTGGATCGAACGTTTCCTGATCGATGGATAGGTAGAGGTGGCCCAATTGCTTGGCCTCCACGCTCACCTGATCTGAACCCTCTCGATTTCTACTTGTGGGGCCATTTAAAATCATTGGTTTATTCGTCTCCGGTGCCTGATTTGGAATCCCTTCGGAATCGAATTGTGGCACGTTCTGAGGACATACGCAACATTCCTGGAGTGTGGGATCGTGTTCGCAGGTCATTGAGACATCGATGTGAGGTCTGTATTCAAGCAGGAGGTGGTCATTTTGAACATCTTCTGTAATGGCAACGACCGGCGGAACGAAAAACGTTCCGGTGATTTTCAATGTTGTGAAGGCCATAACTCGGAAATGAAGCATTTCCGGACATATGTTGTAATGAACTATTTTGATTGTCTACATGTGGGAAATACATACCTGAAATTATGCCGTGTATTTTTGAAACACCCTGTATAAGGATTTGAAATAAATACTGTAGTTTAAATCTTGTGTTTAACATTTAAAGTTCAGTATTACACACGAAAATAAATTCAATAATGTTAAAGGACGAAAGATTAATATGCAGTTTCATTACGAAAAAATTAATTAATACTTACATCAAATCCTACCGACCAAACTAGTAAAACGGTATTGCAAGGATTTCGGAACTTAGATGTGCCACAGTTGTAACCAGTTGAGTTTCTTATAGCATATACTTTAGAAGCTGCCTTAGGTTCACATAAATATATCATGGCATGATGCACATAATCTGTGTTATTCTCAGGAATCTCGACCTCAAGCTAAAAGGGAATAAACATTCAAGAATGTAAGTTAAAATTAATACTACTAACCATCAAAATCAGCAAATATTAGATATTACTAAGCACTAAAACATTTGATAATTCATGAAATTCAAACTAATAAATTCATTTTAATAAAAAATAATTATCAAATTAATTATTTCGCTGTAAATCACATTGAAAATTCGCTGCACTTAAATGAAAGATTGTGTGAGTACATTTATCACATAAAATAATAGAGCGGGCAAATACATACATACATATTTTCAATTGAATTCTTGATGAAAATCAAGACTGTTACTAAATCGGATATCTCCATGCATAAAACAGTAAACGGAATAAATTTCTGCCTGATTTGAATTCATTGTTTGTAGAAAAAAGCATTAAAAGTTTGTTTTCTTCCTCAAAAACAAGAAACAATTTTGAGTAAATGTAGAAGTAATTGAACATATTATGAAACATTTATTTGAGAAATTCTAATCTTCTTCGATGACATTCAAGGAGTTCTCGCAGTTAATGAAGTACTTATCCATGTTTCTGAAATAATTCTGTTTTTTAAAGCATTTTTTGATTATTTTTGAATTTCTATTAGCTGTTTGATCATCAAAGAAAGAAGATTCTATAAGATCAAGAAAAGATCTAGTATTTTTTTCCTGATTTTTATCCTGAATTGTATTCTGCGGAAATGGGAAGTTTACGGAAAAATATTCTGAAAATTAGATTTTGCTCTGATTGAATAACATATCCTATGGTTATCTTCAGATATTTTCTATCTGCAGTACTCCAATTATTTTACATCTTTTACAACATTTTAAATACTTATTGGAGAAGGTTTTGATTTTACTGAATTCTTTGTTTTTAGACAAACCTTGTATGGACTCAACTTTCTAGTATATTGTAATGAGATCTTCAATAAAAAACTTCAAAACACCAACGCATTACATCACCAATATTTTGGTTCTTTTATCAAAAACCTTTGTCAAGGGATATTACATTAAATAGAAAAGACACTATCTTTCTCTTTCTAAAACATCAACAACAAACTAAATTTTCATGAACTAAACGTGAAAAACAAAACAACAAAATCGTGAGATAACAATCAAAACAAAAACATAATCATGAAATAACAATAACAAACCAAAAACAAGCAAATAATTAAGAAGCAAAATCATAAGCGTGAAATAACATTCAAAACAACTTTGAAAAAAAATACTAAACTTAAAAACTTACACCAACTTTAGTTTCGCTTTTAAATCCTTGTTATTATTCATATATTTCTTAATACACCGAATGAAATCTCATTCACTCTTAACGACCTTTCTTTACTCATATACCTACTCCAATTTATAAAACAGGATTCTAAAAGCAATCTTTCAGTCTCATCCTGAGACTCATAAAGGATATTGGGTCAGGATTGTGATTCAAATTAAGACAGTGGTCAGCCCAATCTCAAATATCTTTCTTATTTCTCGTGAAAGCTCTTAAATGTTCGTCCACACGATCCTTTCAAGATCTCCCTGTACTCCCTATTGTAGATCTTTTTAACATATCAAGAAGATGAGGTTAAAGTATAAAAAGAATTTTGAAAAAACAAGACAATCAAAATAAATTCGTACAATGATTGATAATGAGGAACTGGACTTACACCAACTAAGTAACGCTGTTCTTTGAATGGAGGAAGTTTTAAATCAGTGCACCAATATAAAGTATTATCGTCCTCAGCTTTAACGGTTACCTTAAATAAAAGAAAACAAAATTTACTTTATTTAAAAATATTATTTTGATGATGTAAATTTAAGCTCTTATTAAGTACTTTAAAGTTGGCTATGTATTTTTTTATTGTTAAAAAGCTTATGTTAAGCAAAACAATACAATAAAACAAAATTTATGAGATTCAGCATCATATTAGATATAGTTTATTCTTATTTACTGAAAATAAAGTAAGATATTTAAAAAGTTATTAATTAATTAATTAAGTTATTAATTATTTATATAATTTAAAGTCAACTAAGTAACGGTTCGTTATTTATGAAAACTTACGTTATTTTTCAAGCGAATTTCAAATTCCTCCAGATCACTCTGAGTAGGTTTTGGATAAATTAAAGTTAAGATATGGACTAATTTGTAGCCCCTTTTAGCTGATAAGAAATCAATCTCTCCTTGTTCTGTCTCTGGATCCGATTCACTTATTGCCCAAATAATGTTCATGGTTCCTGCCTGGAAAAACAGTTTTAAACAAAGATAATTGCTACAGTTTATCTTATTTCTCTTTTTCCTAAAACTTGAAATCAAGAAAAGATGAGGGTGGAAGAAAAAAGTTAATGTTGGCTCTAAGGATTTAGTTGAATGAGTTTCAAATTTTATTTTGCCTTCTCTGAATGAAACTGTTAATTGCAGTTCTCAGGAATCAGGATTCAAAGACAAATGGGAAACAATATTTTGAATAAAAGATACATGAGATTTCGGACTTTCTAAATACGAAAAAGGGTTCTACAGTCAATTATAGGTGAAAGTTCGTGTGTTTTTTACTTTTCAGTATTTTTTTAAATTTAAAAAATGTGAATGCCTAAACTTATGAAGGAGACAATTTTGATGCATATTTAAACTGAAATATAATTTTTCTTTCTTCCTTTTCTAAAGAAACAATATATATTGTTTAGAATTACATATAGTTTTAATAATGAAAAAGATAAACGATTCGTCGTACTAATATGAATGAGCTTTGTCACTGAATATATTATGAGGAATCCTAATTTGCTGAAACGTCTCTGATTTAAGATTAATCGCGAGTACAATAAACTCTTAAAAAAATTTCCTTTAATACTATTAGAAATTATATCAGCAGTTATTCGTATTTTTTGTTTTGAAATCATTGTTTTTAATGTCTATCATCAATTTCGCCAGTCCCGATATGATTTCAGCTTACTATTTTTAGAATTTAAACTAACAATGATACAGTAAAACCTCGTTAAGTCGTCATCTCCGTTTAAGTCGTCGTTTTCCTTTGGTCCCGACAAGGTCTCATAGACAATAATGTAAAATAACCCTCTTTTACTCGTCACCAAATTTAATTCTACTCCGGATAACTCGTCACCCTCAAAAATTGCGAAAAGCATCTTTATTCTCAATTTTGCCTGCTATCTTTTCAGCCCTGCCCCTTCACTCTAAGAAAGCCTAGCCTTTACGGGGAATTTTCACGTGGGAAATTCACTTGGGAAATTACACACTTCTCGCTGCGACTCTTGTCAAGTGTAGACGTGTTGACCGCTACTGAGTGGGATTTCATTTCATAGCGAGTAAACCCGCTATAAGGGCTATTTTTTATCTTGCAATTTCGTGGTTCGATTACATTTGTAACATGTCAGGGAAACGAAATCGTCTTTTGCCTGACAAAACTCTATCATTTAAGGGTGAAAAGTGCACTTCTGGAAAAGCAAGCAACCAACGCCTGACACTTCTGCTTGGAGCTAATATGAGTGGAAATGAGAAACTTAAACCACTTGTGATAGGCAAAAGCAAAAAGCCACGCTGCTTTAAAAACGTTAGATCCCTGCCAGTTGAATATGAAGCAAATTCAAATGCATGGATGACTACAAAGATTTGGGAACGACATATTCGTAAACTGGATTCTCAGTTTTCGCGTCAGAAAAGAAATGTTGCCATCATTATCGATAACTGTACCTCTCACAATCAACCCGAAAATTTAAAAGCGATCGAAATTGTTTTTCTTCCTCCAAATGTAACTGCACTTCTTCAGCCTTTAGATCAAAGAATAATTCTTGACTTTAAACGAAAAGGAGAAAAAAATGCTTGTAAAGGACATGATAAAAACATTGGACAGGAACGAAAAGCTAGAAGTTTCGGTTTTAGATGCGATTAACTATGTGCACAAAAGTTGGAGTTCCGTTTCATTACAAAGTGTTTCGAATGGTTTCCGACATGCAAGGCTCATAGCAAAAGCAGAATCAGAAGAATCCTCAGCGAAGACATCATCGACCTGGAACCATTACAGACTTTGCAAATGAAAAAGGGTGCAGCGTCAATGACGTTAATGTGTTTATCAACATTGATAACGACATCGCAATCTGCTCACAAGAGACTGTAAAAGCTTTGACATCTGAATTTTTGGAAGAAAATCAAAACAGTTCAAGTGAGGATAGCGATGTCGAGAATATGGATCAAACCCCACCCAACAAGACAGAAACAATCGAAGCCCTGGAGAAAGTTCGACAATACTTAACATCCATTCAAGGTATGACAGACGAAGAATTTAAAGCCTTAAGTATATTAGAAAAGAAAGTTATTTCCTGTAAACAACACTGTTGCATTATTTTAATGCCAGTAAAAGAAAATAAAATGTGGTAAGTATAAAAAGTTTTTTTTTTTTTTAATTTTCCACTCATTCATTTGCATAAATTGATTTCTGAAAATCTTGTTTTTCTCACCGAATCCTACAGCAATTCATGACAATATTGTATTTCAGTGTTTTTTTGTTTGTTTTTTTCAAAAATGCCCACTCCGCTTAAGTCGTCACTCCGCTTAAGTCGTCAAAAATGTTTGGTCCCTTCAGTGACGACTTAACGAGGTTTTACTGTATTAAATATGTTTCTTTTTTTTTATTCTGCACTAAAGATTTCAGTAGTGATCAATGAATTCCATTGTTGCCAATCGAATATTCCTTAGATATTTTATTAAATTACCTGGGAAGATGAAATATAAATGTCTATTCTTAACACATTTTGAAAGAAATTAACACATTAAGGTATGAGATATGAATTTCATATTAATGTAATTTTATGATTTGAATTTTTCTTACAAAAAGATGATAAAATACAAGCCTCGAATGTACTATGGAAAATATAACTGTTCTATTCTTACCGTAAATGGTAAATCTTGTTTATCTGATGTTTTAATCTCTCTTTTAAAACATACGACTGTATGGGTGCTGTTTTCATTTCCCCCAATGAGTTTATAAGACTGTTTTCTATCCAGAATTGGCTCACCACCATCTGCACTGAATCTATCCTATAATAGTAATAAATAAAATAAGTGCAATGTTTAGAACGGAGTTAATTCAAATCTTTGCAAAAGCTGATAGAAGTAGTTGATACGACATTAATGAAACAAACATTTAAATAAAAACAAAAATAAAAATAATTTCAATAGTTCAGTTCATGAAAGAAGAGCTTTTGATGACGTAATTTCCTTATGGATTGATGTTTCCAGGACGTACCAGCGCCATCTATTGCTAAGATGAGTAACTGAAATCTTACAATCATTACGAAAACGTTCTGGTTTTTGTAGTTTCTACATTACGAATACATTTCTATATTATTGTTATTATTATTTTAATAATTAAAAACGTTCCACTCTATTCCCCTTGCTTGGCTATGCAAAGTTTGTCCTTTCTTGATCATGCTTATGCGATCACAAAACGACGACATCTTGGACTGACTGCTCGGAGTTCAAGTTGATGACGTCATGACTGCTGACGTTTGTTCTAGACAAAATCTATCGCTACGGAATGGACATACATGGCAAACCCTTCTTTTTCGAAAACTACTATAGCTTAAATCAATTAGAAAAACAAACTGATACGCATATGTATGATCAATTTTTATTATTAGTTTCTATAGGATTATAAAAGACAATAGATAACTTAAAAGGCGAATGCCTTTGCTCAAAGTTGATGTGAATGAATTAGAAAGAAGTCGCCACATTTAAGGAAAGTAGGCTTTTCAGTCTTTGAAATTCCTTAAAGAACCATGAGTCTATTTCTTTAAGATATGCTGGATTCTTTTTTGCTTTCAATTCATGACAGCAGTACAAAGGAAAAGTAATAACAAAATTTACATGAATAATAGTTCAGTAA
>JAFIDM010039582.1:0-20619 GCA_023159025.1 Thereuonema tuberculata | reverse complement strand
ACATTGTCATAAGTTCGAGCATGTCTTGACCTATTTCTCTACTTGCCTACATTTTTTAGCTATGCACAATAACGAAGTTGAGAGTTGATTAATAGCAATTCAAAATTGATTTGATAAAGATCTGCGAGCTGAGAGAAGCTAGACAGAAATAGTAACTCATGTGATCTTTAACTGAATCGACTCTGAATTGTTCATCTGATGAGTCTTGACAAATAAAACTTCCTAATGAACATGTAAACTACTCTTATATTGTAAAATTAATGCGACCCATGCTTTGGGAAACAATTATCTAATACTCAAGAGCAGCTTGCAGGAAACATCTCCATGTTACTGCAGCCATGACTACCAAACTCCACTCCTGGCAAGGGGAAGTTTCAAACTTCCTGCCTACTGTCTTAAATTGGCATCAAGTGATTACCAACTGTTCAGCCCAATGAAGAGGCACCTTGCCAGCATCCGCTTCAAAAACAATGAAGATGTATGCAGAAAGCTGTTTGTCAATGGCTTCAATCCCAGCCAAAAGACTTATTATTTCGGCATACACAAATTAATTTCAAGTTGGGACAAGTGCATCAACGTCATTGATAATTATGTAAAAAAGTAATCAAGTACATGTCCTTTCATGTGTATAACTTTATATCTGTGTATTGATTAAAGCTTTCATGAAAAAAAAAATATATTCAATTGCTTTTTGATCGCCCCCTTGTAGAAGTAATTATGATCACCCCTCGTAGAATGATTACCATTAGTTTCTTTAATCTTCAATTCTGGAGGAAACATATAATGAACATTGACAAATATCAGATAACTCCTCTCTCATCTACTGACGAGGGCTTATACGGGAGGTTAGCTTTATTTGTTAAAACTCCAAATGGTGAGACATAAGCATCAAGTTTGCTTAAATTCTCTTTTCATCTAAGGAATATTTTAATAATTTCAAATTTTAATGTTTAATTCTAAAGGAAAAAATATATATTTTCTGTTTCCAATTAACAGTATATTATACAATTAGAAGATAACTCACATATTCATTTAATGCAGAAGATATTATTTGAAGCGATTCTGAACGTGCCTTTGCTTTAGCAACAATAGCCGAGGCTTCACCTACATAATGTAATTGGGAAAAAAATATAAAACAATTTAAAACACATTGGATAAACAAGAGTTGATTCAACTTAAATCTAATCCTGCTTTTAAGGACTGTAAAAAAGCTAAATACTAGTAAAGAAGAATTAACACAATCATGTAGTTGAAGATAAAATTAAAGAAAGATCCAGATTTAAAAAGGTATGAGAAAACAACTAATGGCTTTATCCATATTAGTCACACATTAGTGAATGGAAAAATCAAATTAAAATGCTAAAACAAGAAAGTAAGATTAAACATTTTTCATAACAGTTGTTCTAAATCTGATCTAAAGTTTAAATATAGTTTGTAATTAAAATGGACACCTTGTGCTTTGTTGATTTGTTCCAATTTATGTCCTTCAGAAGCTAAAATCTGGGCCCTTTTTTTACCTTCTGCAATGTTCACATCAGCTTCCCTTATACCTTTAAAATGTCAGAAAAAAATTGAACATTTTAATTGAATATTTTTTTAGGAAAATACTTTTTTTTTTAAATCTATAGAACAAAGAAATAGCTTTCTAGCTTTTACTCTTTACTTTTTTAAAAAAACATGATTAACACTTTGGGGTCATACCCTTCTCTCCCCTGCGTTTCCCAGAGGTCGTGCTATTTTCGCACATTTTCAAAGTGTACGTATCACAAACACAAGTATAATTGGAAAAGGACTTTGGATTAGTGATAAAGAGGTAATCTTTGTCTTCAAAATGAGATATTAGATTTATTGTAAGTAATATAACAAGAAATTTAGTCACAAAGAAGGGTAAAAATTGAGGCGAAAATTTTTTTTTTTACACTATCTCCACTTGCAAAAAATTACAGAATATGACAAAACACGCACAAAAAATATCACTAAACTTAAAATTATATTTTATGTCGTTATAATCTGTATTACTAAAATCTTTTATTTCTCTGTCTGTCTGTCTGTGTGTGTGTGTCTGTCTGTCTGTCCGGCACAGTTTTCTGTGAGAATGAAAAATAGAAAGAATTTTTACAATGAAACATCCGCGACAGGAATCGAACCCGCAACCTTCGGATCCGAAGTCAGACATCTTATCCATTAGGCAATGGGAACTACAACTCTCTTCATATTGCTTTTTTGACTTATCTGTCAAAACTGAACTGACTTTGACTGAAAAGTAACAATTGTAATAAAAAAGAAAGTCAAAAAAAGAAAGCAGCAGTTCTTCATTAGGTAGAATACTGAGAAGTCACTATTTATAACTTAAAAACCACTGAAAAGTATCAATTGGAATAAAAAAGGAGAGTCAAGAAAGAAAGAAGCAGTATTTCTATTAAATAGAATACTGAAAAATCATTATTTGTAACTCAAAAACCATCATTATTTGTAACGCAAGAACCACTCAAAAGTATCAATTGGAAAAAAAAAGAGTAAAGAAAGAAAGAAGCACTATTTCTATTAGATACATTACTGAAAAATCCCTATTTGTAACTCAAAAAGCTAGAATCACATCAAAGTAAAAAAACTAATGATAAATATGCGGCTCATCAACCAAGATGAACGAGAGTGTCGATAACATCAATCGAATGATAAGTCTAAGAATACAAGGAGAGACTATAGAGCATACAAGTGAGAATAAAATTGATACTTCTGATAATTCACCATACGAACATCTCTATCTACCCGAGTATCTTAACGCATTGAATCTCAGCGGTATTCCTCAACATCGTTTGTTATTGAAGATTGGATCTCCAATAATATTGTTACAAAACATCAATCCCAAGTTTGCATACTGCAATGGAACTCAACTTAAATGCCGTTCATTTGATAATGATCTCATAGAAACCGAAATTATAACAGAACTCACAAAGCAGATTTTGTTTTCATCCATAGGATGTCTATGGAACCATGCGATTATCTACTTCCATTCACTTTCACAAGAAAACAATTTCCGATCAGACCTTCTTATGCGATGTTTATCAATAAAGCTCAAGGACAAACTCTAAATAAAGTTGCCATATATTTGGAAAACATTGTCTTCACTCACGTACAACTTTATGTCTTTGAGTCACAATTCAACAGAATTTGGTTATCTTCACTCTAAAGAATAGTCACAATCAATTTGTCGCGAAGAATTTCGTATACAAGCTATGATCTTCATTTATAATCTATATCAACCAACGTCCATCCTAACATCTCTTCTTCAAATATCTATATCGAACAATCTGATGGCTTAGATTAGTAGATAATTTTCACTATTTGTAACTTAAAAACCACTGAAAAGTATCAATTGGAATTGGATAAAAAAGAAAAGAAAAAAAAAAAAAGAATCATTATTTCTGTTAGTTAGAATACTGAAAAAAATCACTATTTGTTACTCAAACAATCACTAATTATAACTCAAAAACCACTGTAAAGTTAAGTTAAAGTTGCGATCAGGCCCAGAGGACCATGCAATGCAACTGGAGGGTAGGCTCCAGTGTTCAGAACCTACGGGACAAAGTTGAGGACGGGGGGTCGGCCCGTCGCTTGCCCGCCTTAAACTCCCGGGAAAGAAACCCGGTACCCATTTTATAGAGGGCTGGGTAGACCCTAGGGCCCGTTTGGAAGAGAACGAAGCATGGAAAAATTCCCCGTCCTCCGCCGAGGCCAGGAATCAAACCCGCTACCTCCAACCCGCAGCCAAGCGCCCTTACCCACTCGGCTACCCGGCCCACACTGTAAAGTATCAATGGAAATAAAAAAAGGAGACTCAAGAAAGAAAGAAGCATTATTTCTATAAAGTAGAATACTGAAAACTCACTATTTGTAACTCAAAAGCCACTGAAAAGTGTATCTATATTACTAAAATCTTTTATTTCTCTGCCTGTCTGGTACAATTATTGTTATTTACAAAAATAGAAATAATTTCTATAAGTTATCTCCTGGAATCGAACATGCAACCTTCTGCTCCGAAGACGTCTTAGGCATAAGACCACAAGGATTACATTCTAATCTCTATAAAAAATTAAAATACATCATATATATATGATTCACACGCTGATTCTAAAAGCAGTCGTGGATTGAGAGAATATAGACATCAAAAATAGTAAAAAAAAATTTTAAAAAAAATTTAGTTTTATTTTACTTGATGTAATTTGTGTGTGTGTTTTTTTTTAATAAATAACCAATTGTTTTTCGTTACATACGCGAGGCTTCCGGAGCGAAGCGACGGGTAGCCGACTAGTTATATTAAAAATATAAAAATCGAGCCATTTCGAAATGCTTTGAAAAAAACTATACACAAGCTTCCGAAACACATGGCAATATATCGCTACAGTTCCGTGTACAGTTCTGTCAGGATTTCAAAAGATATTACTGACAGCAAATGCCATCTACTGGTGGATTTTTTTTTAACTACAATAGTATACTTACATTCGCTATTGATCGCTGCTCGCATAAACACCTTCAAAAGGGAAACAAAGCAATGAGAAAGTCATGCTTGGAGAATTGTCAAGCAACATAAATGTCGGGAATCTACGGGCAAAGATCCCAATGTGTTACTTAAAATATTAATATCTTGTTTGTTAATCCATAACTTCTCCAACCCATTTTCTTCCTCGTGTCTCCCTAGGAACAGGAAACACATGGAGACGGATCTGATAATGAAGTTGCATTGAAGATCAGGAAACGCATCATGGAGAGGGTCTATAACATAAATAACTTGAGAAACCTGGAAAAAAAACAAAAAACAAAATAAAACAAACCGTAAGGGAGTTAATGTTGTATTTTGGTGAGTTTATTAAAGCTATATAGTCAGCTATTGGTTGTATAAGCCTTCATTTAACAATTATGGGAGGTAAGAATAAAGATGGATTCTTTGCATTTACGGAGAAAATGGTTACTTTCTTTACACAAAATGAGGGGTTTGTGTAAATCAATAAACAGCTTTAATAAACTCACCAAAATACAACATTAACTCCCTTACTGTTTTTTTTTTTCCCCTCAGGTTTTTCAAGTCAGTTTATGTTATAGACCTGCTCCATGATGTGTTTCCTGATCTTCAATGCAGCTTCATTATCAGATTCGTCTCCATGATCCTCAAATGCAACCTACCTCACCATTGGTTACAGCATTCAAGATTCTATTGGTCCATTTTTAAATTCCATTATGATTTTATCTATTTCATTGGCTTCAGATTGTATTTAAGACTTATGCTTTTTTTTTTGGCTCAAACATTACAAGCAGAACTACTTTAAAACACATTTATAATTATAGTATATCTACCTTACCAAGTGTAGAAGAGAATTGCATATTATTCCACTGTGTAATGACAGATTAAAATCTGGAGTGGGGGGGGGGGGAATCCCCCCCCCCCCCCATCAAAATTTTACTAGAATGTTACCGATATTCTTTGATTTCATGAATAATAAATCAGAAATGCCAAAAGAAAAGTTCAAACTAAAACACCCTTAAACTTCTGCTAGTTATCATACATTTAAAGAATCCTGTAATAAAATCAAGAATAGGTAATTAAATAACATTTAGCAATTTTCAGTAAATTACTATCATAGCTGTTTAAATATTTTTTAAAAAAACAAACAAAACACAACAACAACAATAATAATATTAAAGATTCATGGGAAGCAACTATTTAAATATTACGTTAATGAATCATAACCAATATATAACTTGCCTTCAGATTCTAACACAGCTGCACGCTTTTTTCTTTCTGCTTCAACCTGCATCTGCATAGCTTCCTGCACTCTGTTTGGTAATTTAATATCACCTAAAAATAACAGAATTAAAATATTTACAACCTTTTTCACTTAAACTTTGAAGAATAAATTGAAAAAGTTTTAAAAGTTTTAATTACTTACGAATTTCATAGCGTAGACAACTAATTCCCCAAGCGGAACTTGCTTTATTTATTGCATCTAAAAACAAGGAATAATAAAAAATTACATTATAAATATTTAGAAGCAAACGTTTACTAAGCATATTGTAAATTACTACAGAAATAATTAAGCATGTGGTAGAATTGATGGAATGCTAATTGAGGAAATTACGTCATATCTTCTGGTTACCTATTCTCAGTGATTGTTTTCCAGCTTCCAGTTGTGTTTTGACCATCAATGTTATATACTCAGGACGTTCATATATCACTAGTTGCGACCCGTAAAATATTCACGGAAGAAAAACAAATTCCACATTTTTGAAAAACACGAGACTAAAAAAAGATGTTCTAAGCTAATTTTTTTAGAAGCCATGACTTCCACAACAGCCCATATGTAATTTGAATATCGGCTTATTTGTTAAAATAATATTATAATATCATTAAAAAAAAAAATGGATTTACACACTTTAGCAGTAGCTGTTTCTCATTATGAAATATAATGGCAACCTTATAATGCCCTAAAAGAATAGGTTCGTCGAAATTGAGGCAATATTAACGGAAATAAAACAAATGCCATATTTTTGAAATATCCTGAAATTTGTGACAAACACAAGATTGAAAAAGATGTTCTAAGCTCATTTTTTAAAAGCCATGACTTCTGCAACAGCCCACATATAATTTGAATGACTAAGCCAAATTTTGTTAAAATAAAAGAAAATAAAAAATTGATTTACCAGTTTCAACAATAACGAATGTCCAACAGCCAATACCAATAATCCTGTCTGGGCAACAATGAGGGCACGTGCATTGTCATTATCTCCTACTTGTTGCATATTGAGAGAGCGGCAACACAGCCGAAATTATGAAAAAAAACCGAGGTTTTACAAACTCTGATAAATTTTGACACATGAACTTCATGCATTTCAGTGTAAACTTCATTTATGTGGGAAAGAAAATCTCAATACGCTGATAATAATTGTGTAATCGCGATTCGTTGTGGTGAATTGGAGAAAATAGTAGATGCCATCTTTAAACATTTTTGTGGAGTCATGCCCCACGTGTTCCAACGTTGCACTGTGATTGGTTATTTCAAATTACAAACATACAAATAAAGTCTGTACAACTTTCGCCTATTAATAGGATGATTGTATTTCTCAGAAAACTTACTATGACGCTGCTGTAATTTTTGTTCTTTTTTTTCAGAGCTTTTGTTTCCATTAACCAGATCATTTTAAAACTTACATTTTTTTATATAGTTATCAAAAATGGACCTTTTTTGTTTACTATTGTTTATCAATTACAATTCTATCAATGATGGTCATTATGTTTATTCATTGCAATATAGTATAATGAACCCTTCCCTATCATAGTTCCACTGGAGTCGAACAATACATAGTAACTGTTGAAATTACTTCACAACTGGAGCATCATAATTAAGGTACTTTTATATATAATCAAAATAATCACTTATGATTTCTTGGACACTTTCATAATGCTTATCAGTGATGCCATTTTTTGAATAATCAAAATATACCATATCACATGAGACCTGAAGGTGGGAAGCAAAAATTCAGTTCCTGAAGGGCATTCAGGCAAATGTGTTAACTTACTTTCACCTGATTGCAAGTTTTGTATTTGATTCAATACAAATACAAAATGTCACGTGAAGAGGAATTCGGTGATATTGAATCTATTCCTGATTAAAGGGCAATGGGTCGCACTTGTATTTAACCTGACTAATAATTTGAGGTCGAAGAGAAAGAACCTTAGGAAATGGTAAGAGGTTGGAAATATTCTTAACATCAGATGCAGTATTTGCTAAAAGTCCATTAAAATTCATTTTGTGAACATTGTGAAAAATATCACGACATGTATGGAAGGGTTAAGGGCAGCTGATATTTTTACATTTCTTTCAAGTGTTAGAATTTTACTTTTGCTTTACAACTTCACTTTTAGTAAAATGTAATTTTTTGTTTATTATTATTTTAGTTGTAATTATTTCAAAAGGTCAAAACTAAGTTTTCCTTTAAACAATGGCGTACCTGAGGGAGGGGTGAGGTTTGAAAATGGAAGAAATCTAAGACCGGTTTTTTGGTTGGAAAGTTCATTGGTTTGTTTATAATCTCCCCCCCCCCCCCTAGTTTGTTGGTTGAATGAACATCATAACTCCTCCCATTCCAAAATCCTAAGATTCCATTCCATCAATCCTACGATTGATGACTACCATTTTTATTTTCTTTCAAGAGTTATTATTCTTTTAACATCCTCATTCCTTTCTTTACAATTGATTTTCATTGTATGAGTATTATTTTATCAATAAAAATATACTTCGAAAATAAAATTCAAATACTTTTTTTGTACGGATTCCCATTCTTTCTAGCTTTTGAAGTTCACCATTTTTAAAAAATAAAATTACAAAAAGATATATTGATGTAGATTGCAATACAGTTTTTAAATAAGTGTTTAATGATGAGTAAAAAAATAAACTTAAGGCAATTTTATTCGATTCTAAGTAATTAATAAATATGATTGGCATCATGACTGCGCATTGGAAAAATATGATAAATAACCCAGTAAAGCTCATTTCCTCAGTGCCAATAGGGTTAGCTGTTTGAGAACCTCATGCTAATCCACTCATGATCAGACACCTGATATGCACACTACATTAGAACTCAATCCCAGAAAAGTAAGCTTTATAAACATAACATACAGAAGTTGTGTACGAATAAGTATCGGCACTAAGCACAACATAGGCTTAGAGAACGCTTTTGGGAATATGATGTTTCCACAATGTCATCTTTACATGCCGTGATGGATCTATCCAAATCCTTGTTTAATATCAGCTCGACATAGATTGATCTATAATGTCAAATGGTAAATTTGTAGGGCAAATCAAAATAGATTAGGCCTAAAACAGATGTGTGATCCATTTTGAGTTCTGACTAATCAAAGTTTTCCCAATTTCTACTAATTCTGAAAAATTTGCTTCATGTATTTTTTATTTTTACAGTTCTGTATTTCATATATTTTGTTAAATTTCCCAAAATGTTCAAAAGTTGTAACCAGGAATGTAATCAAAATGTGTGTTTTTAATTGAATTATTTCCAAATTGATAATCATTTCATGTTTGATGACTATACTGTTTACTTATTGAGAAATATCTATACAATCTAGATATTTTCTTTAAACATCAGATGAATTTATTAGTATAAAAAAATCTAAACAACAGCTTATAAGAACTGTCAATTAAAGATTTAACTTTACTTACCTACAATTGCTATATTCAGTGATTCTCTTTCTCTAAATACACTATCTAAAGCAATTTTACCAAGCTCAGAACGCATTGTAGTTTGGGCTAACTGTGTAATGGCGAATTCTGGGTCTTCCACTCCATAACTGGCCTAGAATAGCAGGATAAAAAAGATAAAATCTTACATTAATTAAGTTATGTTAAAGATAGTTATTTCGGAATTGTACGTACTGAGGACTATTTCTCCTACTATGCTCAAGGACTATGTACTGGATGTACTGACGACTATTTATCCCTTCTTCCCCCTTTTCTCAATGCTTTTGAAATATGTTATCACTGAATACCATAGACACCCTTTTTACAGTGAGACTCATTACAGATTAAACAATCAGTTATAAATTCTAAAAGCTAATAAATTTGAGCAGATTCCATAACACTGCATTTCATTTTTGATAGCAAATACATATGAATAGAATTAAGTAAAGTAAAAATGTTTTATCAGTTCATAATCAAATTGTAAAAAAAAAAAAAAAAAAAAAAAAAAAAATAAATTTGCAATTCTGTCAATGCATGCACAATTAACTCAATAGAGGATATCAGTAGACCACTAAATACCTATTACTGCTTTTTATTTTCTTCCTAAGAATATCTGTTAAACACTAGAGTATGTTTACAGAGCAAATTATACAAGGAATTACACTATCAAATGTTTAGAATAGATTTTGTTAACTCAGTGTCTATTATACACTGTTGAAAAATATGCCGCATGCACACACACACACACACACGAAAGAAAAACAATTTGAGGTGGTGGATTACTGTGTCAAGAGACTGCATAGAACAAAGTCAATTAAGCTTATATATATAAAACTCATCATTAACAGTGTAATATCCACTGCATATAGCCTTTCAATGTACCTTTAAAGGTGAATGAGGAAAGCCAAGATACTCATTCCTTAAAACATGCAGTAATACACAGGGTGGCCTAAAGGTACATGTCTAAAATTAAAAAAATTAATAGAGGGCCTCAAGACCTACTAGAATCGTCACCTTGTATGTTCTCCGATTGTGTACCAGTGTCAAGATATTAACAATTTTGTGATTTTTTTGCAGTAGTCCCTACCTTATTTTCTGGTAAGATTTGTTTTTTTTTTTTCCTCATTATGTTGTTGTGGTTACTTTCGTTAGTATAGTTTGTTCTTTAGAAAATAAATTATTGATTACAAAAAAAAAAAAAAAAAATGGACAAATTGCATAAGTAAAATGTTGTGAAAATCAAAGTCAAAATATGAAGTTGTGAAGTTTAAAAAATCTTTATGGCAATTCCAAAAAACAACAACAAATCATCAAGACTTGTAGGTATTTCAAAAAATTCTCCATTTAATAGATTTTTCAGAAACATAAAACATTTTACATGTAATAGGTGAAAGAGACAGTATTCAAGGTCAAAGGGTACAAAGATGAAGTCGATATTTCCTGAAGTGTCAAAGCTGCTGTTGGCAATGCAATTGAAACAAAAGTATAAAATTTACAATTAAGCACTGATTAATCAAGCAGCATATGTACACGTTTAGGGAGATTGATAATAACGAAGTAAAATCAAATTGCTACAGATAAGGTGACTGAAGCCTTATTTGGCGACGTAACAATTTTATCCGAGAATCTGTGCATGCACATTCAAATGTAACTGATTGGTCAGCTTGCTTCATGCAATGTACCATTCACGTGGCATGGCAGTCGTTCGCTATCTCTGCTTACTGCTGCTTCTGTGTTACGTTCTGTTAGTTTTTGCTCTCTCTTGATTTTGACTTTTATGTAAGGGAGTTTTGAACTACACTTGGAATTGGATTGTAACCTACAGGCTTAAGGACCAACATGTGTATTGGACACCAATAGTGCATTGATACTGGTTTTCGTGATGATCAGGATTTTGTGTTGCCACTATGAATTACTCATATCGTGAATATGCAGAAATGCATTATTTCTATGGCGTTGCTCAAGGAAATGCCCATCTGGCTTCAAGGATGTACAGAGAACACGAGGAACGCCGAGACGGATTGCAACCACAAAGATTCCCTGACCATTGTGTTTTCATCAGTACACAAAAAAGGGATTGCAAGAGTCGACTAGGATAGAGCTGCGACAGTAATGAAGAAATACAAAGGGATCCTTCCACAAGTACTAGGATCATTAGCCGATGAAAGAAACATCCAAGATCCCGTTTTCAACCTAAATTGAAAGCAGAAGGATATCATCCATATCTTACTCAGCATGTTCAAGCTCTGATTTCTACTGACTACAAAAAAAGTTTGATTTTCTGAAATCATGCTGCAGAAAGCAAGAGAAAAATCCTGATTTTTTTTTTTTTTGAACACACATTGTATACAGATGAATCTAAATTTGAAAGAACCAGTATTCAACATTCATAACTATCATAGCTAGTCAATACAGAATCCTTGATTTTCATGAGTGCCTCGTTTCCAAAATTGCTTTGGAGTTAATATCTGGACAGGAGTTTTAAAAGGAGCAACTGATAGGTTTGTTTGAATTACTGGACCACTTAAATGGAGAAACATACCTGAACTTCCTTCAGAGTGACCCGCTGATTCTCCTGCAAGATTTCGACTTGGAAACCTGCCAGAGAATGTTCTTTCAAACAATGAAGCCCCTTATCATAATGCGACTCAAGTCCGACAATATCTGGATGAAACATTTCGACACGAAGTGATGGGACGAGGCAGCCATATCCAATGGCCTCCACGTTCACCTGATCTTAAGCGAAATGACTTCTTTGTGTGGGGTTGTTACAAAAAATTGTCTATGCTAAAGAAAGTGCAAGCAAAGAAGAGCCAAGATGAAACATCAGAGAAGCTGAAAACGCTGTTAGATCAAATCAAAAGGCTTTTCGAGGACTCAAAAACAACTTCCTTAGAAGATGCAGACTATGCATAGAAGTTGGCAGCAGAATCTTTGAACATCTTTTGTAATGGATCAGTAATCCATGTTTTCCAATTCAAATGTGTAGTTTCTGAATAATCCACCTGTAAGAACCTTTGGGATAATTCAGAGGGTATCACAGGAAATATCGACTTCATCTTGAAACCCATCTTTGTTTCTTTGACATTGAATACTGTCTCTTTTCCATCTAATATGTGTAAAAGGTATTGTATGTTTCTGACAATCTATTAAATGGAGAAGTTTTTGAGATACCTACCAGTCTTGACGATTTGTTGATGAATCGCCATCAAAGATTTTGGAAACTTCACGACAAATCACAACTTCATTTTGATCTTGATTTTCACAACATTGTACCTCTGCAATTAGTCTAATTTTTTTGTAATTAATAGTTGTGTTCTTTGGGAAATAAATTAACAAAAGTCATTACAACAACATACATAACAAAAAACAAAACAAAACAAAACAAATTTTACTGGAATAAGGTAGGTACTGCTACAAAAATCACAAAATCATTAATACCTTGACAACAGTATACAATCGGAGAACATACATAGGGGCGATTTTGATAGGTCCCTCTATTCATTTTGGATGTGTAACTTCGGGCCACCCTGTATACTTTATTGTTGAATCACTTATGTTACAGTATTTGTTAAATGTATAATAATAGAAACTTCTTTTAATTGTAAAGTTTTTACATTCTTGTTTTCTTACTTGTATTGAAAAGGAAAAACAAAACAAACAAAAACAAAAAACAAAACATGCAAGTAGTGTGTATTTCAGTTTAAAGTAAATAAAAATAAAATAGAATAAATACGAAGAATGGATTTTTTTACCTTATATGGATCCAAAATTCGTAGAAACAATACTCCATCAATATTAAGTGTTACATTATCTGAAAGAAAAGATAGCAAATAAAATATGTAATTCTTTTAATATCTACATCTCATGCTAATTTCAATATTATAAAAACTTATAATTCAAAATATGAATAAAGGGTAAGAAAAAAAAAGAGGTTTGATTAAGTAATGTGTGTCAGGTCTTGCACTGTTACAGCACTACAGTCATTTTAGTGTTGTGGCTGTTGGCCATACACAGGAATCCCATGGCCTCCATGATTGCCGGATCTTAATCCGATTGACTTTTGTTGGGGCCATATAAAGAGCCATGTGTACATCACACCTGTCGATACAGTCGATGAACTGAATCAACAAATTGTTGAAGCCTGCAACACCATCTGTACTACATCTGTCATTTTTGAATGAGTGCTGCAGTCACTGCTCATGCTACTACTGTGTAGAACACGGGATGTCACTTTGAATATCTTCTCTAATGCACAACAATCCAAATAGACAGATGGCAATGGCCTTTCCATGAATGATTGTCTACCAGTCACAACACTAAAACAACTGTAGCACCATATCTGTGCAAGACTGGACACACATTACTTAATGAAAACTGTTTGTTTTCATACCCTCTTATCTACTAAATTATTCTGTAACATAAGTTCGGAAACACCCTATCTATATACATACATTACAAAGGAAATTATCTAAAATGGAATGCTCTGAGGGAGCAAAATACATTATCAATGCCTGCGACTTACAATATAAGGAAGTTTTGAAAGAAAAAGAAAATACCTAATGTTATAGCAGATTGTTT
The DNA here is from genome assembly GCA_023159025.1 of Thereuonema tuberculata. Lineage (NCBI taxonomy): Eukaryota > Metazoa > Arthropoda > Chilopoda > Scutigeromorpha > Scutigeridae > Thereuonema > Thereuonema tuberculata. The sequence continues at coordinate 6,790 of JAFIDM010039582.1, read as the reverse complement.
GGGAACATCTATTGCAATTTCTTTCAAACTCTGTACATATTTCACTGAATCAATAAAAGGAATAAGAAAATTTAAACCCTAAAGAAAAGAAAAAAAAAAAAAGAAATGAGAACCTAAAGAAAAACAGAATTAAGACTGATAAAACTATTACAAAGATATTATATAAAACAATCAATTTCAACTTGGATTTAAAAAAGAAATATTTGTGTGTGTGTGTGTGGGGACGGGGGAACAACTAACCAAACTGACCTCTACAATTTGCAAAAAAATAAATGACAATTGCTGCAAAAGGTTGTGGTAACATACTCCATAAAAAGAAGTTTAGTGTAAAGTTTTTCGTGCTAAGTAAAAAAATCCAGATCTTAAGACATGAGAACCTTCACATTAAGATGGCTGAAAATAATGACAAAAATAGCACAACACAATGGCCACAGATAGTGCCATACCTATTCAGGTAACAAGAGATGTTATGTGCCTGGGCTCCAAGTCTTTGGGATGCCTTCCCATCAACACATTTTGGGCCACAAAAATTCCTTGGGAAGAGGTATGCTACTGCAATACTTGCTGCTGGATGTCAAGCACTCGAGGTTTAGCTCTCATCACAGATGCAACAGATAACCTGGCAATATAGACTGGGTTACAGCATGTGCATTCAAACATCTTCAGAGGATCTTATAAAAAGACAGAACAGTTTCATTTTCACTGTATTTCCATTATCTTTGATATGGCACTTACGTATTATCCTGTAATAGCAATTTTATTGTCCAATGGCTGCCTGCAATAGAATTTCATTCACATCTTCCATTACAAAGTCTACTGTTTGCCCAGATCATTTGAAGACCGAATCTTGGTTGCTATGGCTACCCATGAAATCAGAACATTTTCAATTATAAGTCCTTCTTTTGCAAGGTGCTACTATGTACAATTCTTGAATGGCATTGCCAAGAATATCTGGCTGTCTTTCCGGCAATTACTGAAAATGATAGAACTCCAATATAATAAGACCTTCTCAGTCACTTTATTGCCTTCAGTGTCATGTTTTCCTGGTGCCGTTGTCTAGCAGAACAAGGTCTAACACAAACAGCTCTGGTTTCCCAGGTTTGCAAATGTAAAAATCAACATTTCCCAATCATGTTCCCACCACCCTAGATCTACTGAAATGTCCCACTGTTGTTTTAGAATCATTTTTTTAATCATACGCAAACTGCTTCTAAGAGTAGTTTTCAGAATTTTTCTATAATTTAGAAATAAAAATTGAGAGTACTGTTGCAACTATGTAAATTAAAATGTCAACTTTTTTAAAAAAAATAAAATCCTTTAATAATCTTCATTGAAAATTTAAGGAATACTCAATGGGTCAGGTAAAGTTCATTTATCATCTTGGTAATTTATAAATTTTCTCTTGCAACTACTATCTTTAATTAAATCTCAAAAAATATTTTAAATTTAGTGATTCCTCAGATTGCTACTAGTTGCCGAGTACTTATTAAACTGTGGAAAATAAATTTCATGTTTATATGACCTTTTCTATCCTGTTGTATATCCTTGAAATAGTGTTGAAGGGCTAGCACTGTTTATTATCAGTAAGCCTTAATTAACACTGTGTTTGTACACTGTCATGATTTCAGTGAAAAAATCAACTCTTCCCAAGAAATGATTAATCTTTTTTCTTATATGCAAGAAATGGTTTCATTACCTATATTGCTATTGTATAAATTTTACTTTTAACTTATACAATAGCAATATAAAAAAACAATTCCTCTGAAGGAAATGAAAAATTTATTAATTCTGTAATAAATTTTTCGTTTCTTTTATATTGCTTTAACTTTATTCAATTATGGTTTTAAATATTGCAAATTTGCATCAAACCAATATAAACTATCATAAAATCTTACGAGAAGCAAATATTTCATTCAAAAGAGATTCCTAAAACCAAATTTCTTCCAGAAGGAAGAAAGCAATTCAATCAAAGAGTTTTGCTGTAGGGTTAATGAAAAGTTTGTTGTAGATACTTGAGTTTGCCTTAATCTCCAGAGAAGGGAGAGCAATGAAGGTGCAAACTCTGGTGCTTTGAGTTTTGCTTTCATTTGAACTTGGAGGCTTTTCTAGATTGGGAATGAAATTTATTAACTATCATCATAATTAAAATAATTAGATGAAGTTTGTGATTAATGAAGAAAAAAAGCTTCAAATTAGCTACTTTTTTTTAATTTGTCTCTCTTGACTTCAATGTGACAAACTGTTGAATGATTAAGTTCCTTAAGCACCTTGTGAACTTGAGAATCTTTTAAAACTGAATTCAGCAACTTGATGACAGATTGTTAATGGGACTGTGTCTCTGTGATTAATACTTGGATGTTTTTCTTTGTCCCTCAATTAATTGGTTCAATAAGATTTAGTAATATTTCCAGACCAGCTACAAAATTCACGTTTTCGACTGGTCATTTTCAAGTCACCCCAAATAATAATATATTAAGTTAGCCATACAATCGTTAGATAATTATTGGTCATTTTGGTATAGCGAACATAACTTGCACTGGATAAACCTAAAGTTCAAAAAACAATTTTTTTATATAAACCATTTTCTCCTTATTTACAATTCAAGAATAAGACTAACTCATTTTGGAATCTCGAAATTGTAAATAGTAGTTACTAATTTATTTTCTTTTATACCGGCTGTAATATCCGATGGTATCGACCCATTCTTTCGACGATCCATGCTTCTTGTTGAGGTACAAACATAATAATAGTGTTGAATGGGGTAGAAGATCGCCATCGTACACTCGAGTGTACTACACCGGTAATATTCGTTTGACGTTGAAGTGCTAAAACCTGGAAAGAAAACAATAACCTCAAGTTAATATATCTGACTTAAGGTAAAAGCTGGTTTTAAATACTCTCTAGTTATTTTTAATTTTATAATAACAAACTTAAAAACTATCTTTTTTTTTTTTCTATGTTAATAAAGTTTCAAATTGAGGAATTATTTAAGAAGACGTAGAATTTTATCAGAATAGAAATATAAGTTTAGGTAAAAATTCCAAATTTATCAAAGGAAACCTTAATATACAAGAAAGCTTAAAAGGAACATAAGTTTACTTGTAATTTTTGAAAATTGTTTGGTCTGTACAGACTCCTAGCTACACTCGACAACATGATGAAATGTGTTGTAAGTATCAGAACCTCCCGGAACGATCGCAGACATGCGCATATGTTTCACTAACTAGCGAAACGATTTCTAAGAAACGTAAGCTATAAATGAATAAATAAAGATTCAACACTAATTCAAGCCCATCAACAATCTGAAACAGAAGAAAATAAGAAGATAATTTCAAAATTTAAATTTATATCATATTTTGGATCTCTTGTACTAAAAAAAAAAAGAAACTTTCGAAACTCAAGAAGAGCAGATTTAAATATTCTTTCACATTTTATCACATCTGTAGTTGTTAAAATGGCTGACTCTAAGATGGAAATATTAGAAAGTAGATTAGGGAATCTTGAAAATCAGGTGTTTGGGAAACTTGAACGAAAGAAGACATATCCAAAGGTATTTATTTCGTTATTTCTGAAGTTTCTATACGGTAAAAGGGTGATCGATTTTATTTCGTTACCTTGAATTTATTCGGGCGTTGTCAAGCTTTTTATTAGTCTTTTGATACTTGTATCAGAAGACTTATATTCCCGTTTTGTTGGGGACAGGTATCATTAAAATATCATTAGCAACAATCACGTATATAACAATAAGGAAATTAAGGCAATATCAGTTATATTTTCCTAGACGTATCAGAAGACGTTGCGAGGTATTGTGATTGGTTTACTAATCGCTATCCCTATCTTGTTAAGTTTATTTCATCTGTTGAAACACTGCTAACTTCCATCTAAAAGACAATCTTGCAATAAATAGAAGCAGCTCTTATGCATTTTTTTTTAACTCAATACTAAAAGCATGCGCATAGTTTCGACTTGTTCACCGAGATGTCAGTTATCTTTAGGAGAACACTTATTGGAACAAGTCAAAAAACTCTTAAGTTTTTTTTAGTACAATATTTGCTTTTTAATTTGTATTGTTTTAGGAAATAAAAAAAGAAACATAGATCAATCACAAAACGATGGCGAGGCATATAAGCTTCTGATCATCAACATCTGCTAGGTAAGATCATTTATTTCATCCAACCAGGACGTATCATCCCTGGTGTACTATAGAAAAAGTTTAAACGAGTTCATCTCACAATGACACACAAGCAAATTGCTATAATCTATACTAAACTAGTATACATGCCCGTAAACAATGACGGGATAATATTGCGATGGCTTACATTTTAGAGAGAGTATTTGCCCGTCATATGTATGATGGATAGAAAATTAAAATGAATGCATTGCTAAGAATATAAATGAATTTGTTTATTGGAAGGCTTGATTATAAGTCATAGGCTAAAAAAAATGAACATTGAAATCTTCTAAAGTTTAATCTTTATTAGTAATTTGTTTTTTTGTTTGTTTTTTTTCTTTTGCGTTACACACAGAGGGATATATATATATATATAATTGCCCGTCATTTGACAGATAGAAATTAAAATGAATGCATTGTTAGAAACATAAAGGAATTTGTTTATTGGAAGGCTTGATTAAAAGTCATAGGCTACAAAAATGAACATTGAAATCGTCTAAATTTTAATATTTATAAGTAATTTCTTATTTATCTCTGTTGTTACACACAGAGGGGGTACATATACAGAATTGCTATAGGCTCTTGCATCACACACAGAACAATACATACACAGAATTGGAAAACTATTTCAATAAAATAAAAATGAACGCATTCCTAGGAACATTAATGAATTTGATTATAAGTCACATTGCAAGTGAAAATTAGAGTATCATTTAGCAAATGACCTTAACTGTCAGTTTTTTTTTCATGATTCTTTAATGTTGTCTCCGTTTCATGAACGCGTCAATGCAACATAAAGCTGGCCATGTGAAAATACCACCTCCGAAAACTTCCCACAATTACGAATGCGGACACACACAGATACATCTGCCCTGCAGTAGATGTGAGATTCAGTGCAGCTAAATCCTCCATTAAGCACAGGGGGAGGGCGTTACATTACACACAGACAGACCGATCTGGGAAACTATATAAGAGATTCTAGACATTCCAAACAGAACTGTGAACTATACAGTAAAACCCCGTTATTACGCTCGTCAAGGGACCATGACCTACAAGCGTAATAATTGGGATAGCGCTATAGACGGGTAATGATTTATGAGATGGGGAAACATTTAGACACCATTTTACAGGAAAGATACTTGATTCTGCAATAGATATAGTGCAAATGTGAGCTTATTTCCTATTAAAAAAATCTTTGATTGTGAATTTCCATGTGTGTGTGCTACTGTTATGAATTATGACATTTTCAATGTGGTTCAAATAACTATTAACGTCAATTGATACACCACTAGGAGCAACAGTAATATATTTTCGGAGCAGATTTAGTGCACTGCCCGCTATTCATGCGCCTTTTCTTGAATGATTGGGCCACTTAATAGCACTGATGCATCAAGGGACTGATGAATCCATTCCTCGGCATCTTAATATTTTCCACACTTTACTTTTTTACGTTTGCAACCACCCTTCGCTGCATTGGTAATTCCATTCTTATTTTTTATTATTGTTCTCAGACTGGATGAGGGAATTCGTAGAGATTCTGTGAAATCCTTCTGACTTAGTGTAGAATTCTCATCGTACTTACGGAGAATTTCCAATTTTTCACTTATAGAAAGGGATTTCCGCTTCGAAATTTTGCACTAACTTACTGTATCACAGACCCACACTTCAAAGAGTTCAAAGATTCCCTCCTACCAGGGAAAGAAAAGAATCTTTACAGTGTTACATTTCTTTTCGATACAAAATTTCCGATATAAAAAAAGCGCTACAAGCGGGATTTGAAGCGTTATAAGAGGGTAAAAGTATACAGAGTTACATAGAAAATTCCAGGGACCGTATGAAAGGAGCGTAAAGAACGGGATAGTGCTATAAGCGGGAGCGTAATAACGGGGTTTTACTGTATTTGGTTTCATTCTAACAGTGAAAATTAAAATACTATTCATTCACATTCAGATCATATTAAAACTAATTCAGGGTAATTTAAATGTTTAAGATAAACTACTAATCATTTGTAAGTCACACTGAGGTTTTTCGAAAGTTGTGTTGTCGTAGGATTTTAGTAATAAGATTTGATTGTGTTGAGGGTTTTTGCAGACATAAAACTATGGTGTGAAACAAAAAAGATTTATAAGTGTTGCAATAAATGCTGTTTGAATTTAAGTTCAGAAAACTTTTGGACATTATTTATGGAATGAACTATTTTTTTTTAATTAGAAATCATTTAGTAAGCAAAGGCGAGTCATAAGATATTTGTAGGTTGCCTAAGGTTAGATAGTAAAGTCTTCAAAGATTCATGCTATCATAGAATAAATTCATCGTATTATAAGAAGAAAACATCTTTATTTTCTATTAATGTTTTGTTTTTTGTTTTGTTTTTCTGAAAGGAGATGTAAATGAAAAAGTGCTTTAAATACAAAGTACGAGATGAAACTTAACAAGCATTTCAGAATTAAGTAAAGCAGCAGAATAACTGTACTGAAGATTCTCAAATCCAGTAAATTTGAATTCATTATACTTTTTCTCCAGTACAATTTCGAAATTTGCAAAATGTATAAACAAAGGAATGTGTTGTCTGGTTAATTATTACTGTAGTGTACTGTTATTAAAAAGTTATGACTTAAG
>JAFIDM010039581.1:2349-14909 GCA_023159025.1 Thereuonema tuberculata | reverse complement strand
AAAAAAAAAAAAAAATATAAAAAAAAATATGTATAAATATGTATATATATATATGGCCATAATAAATAATAAAAAAAAGATAATACTGAGCTCAGAGAGAGGAAAAAAAATACATGAAACTATGAACAAATATTTACAATGAAAAAGGTGTGTACAAACAAAAAAATATTCGTTATAACGACGTATCCGTGCTAGCACTGAGGAGAGAGAGAGAGGAGAAAAAAAATTCTCACATTTTTCGTCTAAGTGTCTGTAATTGTTCTTACTTGTTTAAACTAATGTCCAGTTATACACAAGAAAATGTTCACTCTAGGTTCATAGTCACTCTAATAATCGTCTGGGTAGTCCTAAGCACTGTTATAATCCACAATAACACTAATGGGCACTGTTTTGTCACGGTAGGGTTCTGCCGGAACGCAAAGTCATTCCGTCGGCAGGCACTGAATCACTGGGGGGTTCCGATGTCACATTTGCATCAGTGGGTGGTTCTGGCGTCGGCTCCGCTTCATCGGCAGGGTAGAATGGTTTCAACCGGGCTATATGAATCACCTCCGGGTGGGGACGATTGATGTTGCATCCGGGAGCTGCTGTTACCTCGTACGTCACAGGCGAAGTTTGGCGGATTATTTGAAAAGGACCAAACCAAGAGTGAAGGAGTTTCTCGGCCAGGCCAACCCTACGTATTGGAATGTGGACCCATACGAGGTCGGCCGGACGAAAAACTAGTGGACGGTGACCTGCGTCGTACTGTCTCTTGTTCGTCTGTTGAGCCTCTCGGATGTTAATGCGGGCCAATTGGTGGGCTTCGTCGAGCGACGCCTTCAGGAGTGTGGGGTATTCCTGCTGTGGTTCCATTTGTGTCGGCAGCAAGGTGTCAATCATAGTACGAGGGTTCCGTCCGTGGAGTAGGTAGAACGGTGTATACCCTGTACTTTGTTGCACTGCGGTGTTATAGGCGAACGTCACAAATGGCAATATGGCGTCCCAATTGGAGTGTTCGATATCAACGTACATTGATATCATGTCTGCTAATGTCCGGTTGAGCTTTTCACACAGCCCGTTCGTCTGCGGATGGTAGCTGGATGTCTTGTTGTGGATTGTGTGGCATAGTTGTAATGTTTCTGCTAGCGTTGACGACATAAACTGGGACCCTCGATCAGACAAGAGGATCTGCGGTGCTCCGTGTTTTAACATGACGTCTTCCACGAAGAACTTGGCCACTTCAGCTGCAGTTGCATTGGGTAAGGCTCGGGTGACCGCGTACTTCGTGAAATAGTCAATCGCAACGACTATCCATTTGTTGCCGGCGGTGGAACTCGGAAAACGGCCCAACAAATCGATTCCTACCCTGTGGAAAGGTGACTCCGTTACAGGTAGGGGCTGGAGATTCCCAGGTGTGAGTTGAGATGGGCTCTTCCGTGACTGGCAGGTGATGCATCGTGTTACGAAGCGGCGCACAGCCTTGCTCTGGCCCGGCCAAAAGTATTTTTGGCGGACCCTAGCTATCGTCTTCGCAGTGCCAAGATGTGCAGCAGTCGGCTCGGAGTGGCAGGCTTCAATCACTAGTCGTCTCAGGTGGCTTGGAATGACGAGTAATAATGTGTTGGACGTAGGCTCATAGCTCCTTTTGTATAAGATGTTGTCTTTGAGTTCGTATCCCTGCTTATCAGGTTGTTGTGTCGTCTGCAGGGTTTCGATGCGTCGAAGTAGGGAAAGGTCTTTGCGCTGCTCGGCTGTGATATCGACTGCTTCCTCCAGGCACTGGATTGCGTTGACGGAGTTGGCTTGATGTTCTTTTGTTTTGATGGGGTATCTTGATAGGCAGTCGGCGTCTAAGTGTTTCACTCCGGATTTGTAAACAATCTTCATGTTATATTCTTGTAGTCGGAGCGACCATCTTGCCAATCTTCCTGTGGGATCTCTAAGGTTTACCAACCAACACAAAGCATGGTGATCCGTCACAACGGTGAATGCATTCCCATAGAGGTAAGGACGAAATTTAGCGACGGCCCACACGACTGCTAAACACTCTTTATGCGTGGTTGCATAATTTTCTTCCGGTTTACTCAAAGTCCTGCTAGCGAATGCTACAGCGTGTTGTTTATCATCAATAATTTGCACCAGGACAGCCCCAATGCCATAATTCGAAGCATCTGTGTGGAGTTGTATCGGAGCAGCTTCGTCGAAGTGAGCCAGGACTGGTTGGGTGATGAGTGCTTGCTTTAGTTTGTCGAATGCTCTCTGTTGTACTTCGGTCCAGGTAAAGGGTTGAGTTTTCTTCATGAGGATGGATAATGGCCGTGCAATCATAGCGAAGTTAGGAATAAATCGCCTGTAGTACGAACACAGTCCATAGAAGCTTCTAACTTGCTTTTGATTGACGGGTGGAGGGAAGTTTTTAACTGTTGCCACTGTGTCTGGATTCGGGCGAATCCCATCAGAACTAATGATGTGTCCCAGTACTGTCACTTCACGAGATGCGAAGACGCATTTCTTCGGATTTAGTTTCAAATTGGCGGCGTTAAGGCATCCGAGGACGGTGTCGAGTCGTTGGAGGTGCTCCTTGAAGTCTCGTGAATAAATTATGATGTCATCCAAATAGCAGAGACAGATCGACCACTTTAATCCACGTAAGGTATTGTCGACCAGTCTCTCGAATGTTGCGGGCGCATTACATAATCCAAATGGCATGACGTCAAACTCGTACAGCCCATCGGGTGTTACGAACGCCGTCTTCTCACGATCCTTCTCGTCTACCTTAATTTGCCAATAGCCAGTACGGAGATCGATGGTGGAGAAATAGCTGGAATGGGCGCAGGAATCTAGAAGTGAGTCGATCTTAGGCAGGGGGTACACATCCTTTTTCGTGATAGCATTCAACTTTCTGTAGTCAACACAGAATCTCCAGGTGCCGTCTTTCTTCTTAACTAAGACAACAGGTGAGCTCCAAGGACTGTGTGAGTGTCGGATTACACCTTTGTCAAGCATTTGTGTGACCTCATCTTGAATTAACTTCCTCTCCTTGAGTGAAACTCTGTATGCTTTTTGCTTTATGGGGCGGCTTTCTCCTGTATCAATGGTGTGTTTCGGTGCTTTTTCAGGTATTATGGCGGGATTTGGCGGCTCAAATACAGTCTGGTGTTGTTTCAATAGTTGCAAGATCTCTTTTGCTTGTGATGGGAGGAGATTCGTATCCAACATCGTTTCCAAATGACCTTCAGAGATGAGGGGCCTCTGTAAGTGACCTCGTTGTTTTTCTGTGGGGCCTGCTTGCGAGGCTACTGACGTCACGAAATCGGGGTGTATCGTCTGAAACGTGGCTACGCGGGAATTCGCGGTAATCGAAACTTTTGAGTGTGTAAAGTTCGTAATCCAAATGTTTGCTGTGTTGTGAGTGATATCACACACTGTTGCTGGCACACGTAGTTCACTGGATAATTGATGTTTGCGTAGAGGCTCCACTAGGATAAGTCCATCAGTTATCGTGTCAGATGTTGCGGCGATCTTAATGGCTGACAATGGCGGAATCACTGTTGTTTTTGCGGCGGCAAGGTAATGAGGAGCCATTGTTGTTTTGTCCGTTGGCTGTTGCAACTGAAGCACATTTTTCTCACAGTCAAGGATTGCTCTGGTGGCTTGTAAGAAATCCCATCCCAGGATCACATCGAAGCTGCAATTCTCTACGACTAGAAATTCGAATGCTATGATGGTGGCACCGAATTCTAGCCTGGCCGTTGTTTTTCCTAGGACTGATAGACGCTCTCCTGAGACGGCTCGAAGCACAGGTAAGTTGGAGGTTATTATCACTTTTGCTCTTTTCTTGCGAAATGTTTCGGAAATAAGACTAACGGCCGCACCTGAGTCCACTAAAACCTGGGTAGGTTTATCGTCAAAGCATACTGTGATAATATTGCTTTTCAGTTCAGTTCTAGCGTTTGCGACAAATCTGCCATCATAATCAGCTGTCGCTGCACTTAGTTTTCCGATGGTACAGGTGAGTGACTTCGGTTGTTGCGGGCTGTCTGTGGTTCGTAGGTCGTCTGTCGGTACGGTGTGGGATGGCGTCTACCGTGAGCTGGAGATGTTGATCTGCTCCGCCGGGTCTGGGAGTAGGTGGGTCGGACATTTTGTTGGTAGTCAGCTGCCTGATGGATATTTTGCTGATATGCAGGTGCCTGATAAATAGGTGTGTAGTGTGTTCTCTGGCGGGGTTGGTACTCGTAGCTTTGAGCTGATCTGTTTGCGTATTGGCGGGTGCGGCAATGTTTGATTACGTGCCCTACTCGATGGCAATAGAAACAAATCGGCTTGTCCTGGGCCGTTCGCCATTCTTCCGGCCGTCTACGGGTGTAGTCTTGGGTTGGACGGCGCTGTGGGTTGCTTCTTGCGGGCATCGACTGCATCATGGTGGCGGGGTGAGAAGCTGTCGTCCGCGGCGATGGATTGGTGGTGACTGCGTTAACCACGAGCTGCTGGATTTGAGCTTGGATGGCTGCAATCTGTTGTTGTAGGTTTTGGATGGCGTCGTTTTGTGATGTCGCCTGGGGATAGGTTGATGGCTGTAGCGCGATGGAGACGACGTTTGGAAGTCGTTTGAACGTTCTGGCGTCGTTCAGTCTGCCCTGTCGCATTCGTTCAATTCGCCGGCATTCCTCCAGAAATGTGGCCGTGTCCGCTACTCTAGTTGCCAAAAGTAGAGTGTAGACTTCTTCAGCAACTCCCTTCATCAAATGCTGAAGTTTTTCCTCGTCTGTCATTTGCGGATTAGCGGCTCTGCACAAATCGAGGACGTCTTGTGCGTACTGTTCGCATGATTCGTTGGCGGTTTGTGCCCGATGATCCAGTTCATTTTTCGCCTGTTTAGAACGGTCGTATGGGGTGATGAAAGTTGCCGTAAATTGCTCTTCGAACTCCGGCCATGTGGTCATCGTCGTCTCGCCGTTCTCGAACCATTTCTTGGCGGTGTCTGCGAGTGAGAAATATACGTTAGTTAGACGTGAAGGTTCGTCCCATCCGTTGAATCTGGCGATCCGATCGTAGTCTTTGAGCCATTTGGCCGCATCTTCATCCGATCGAGCGTAGAAGGTTGTCGGCTCTCTGAATCGGTGTGGAGACACCGGCGTAGCTGCGATGCTGGCGTAAGTAGCCGTCTGTGCATCCGGCATGATTGTGTTGGATGGGGGTAGACCACGAAGTCTCCGGCTCTGGCGGGTTGGAATGGCTTCCTGTCGGCTCGCAATGGTTGTAAGCTGCGTTGGAGCTTGGAGTCGGGTTTCGGCACCAAAATATGTGGTGATTTATTCGTTGCCCTGGTTCGTGGAAATAAGGTGAACAAGACTGATGGTCTGAACAGGTTCTCTTTATTTACAAGTGTGCAAGGGTTTATATAAGTTTATTTACATGAGTGTTGATTGGCTAGAGGGCTGAAACAGATGATTGGAAGGTTCAAATAATAACTGAAATTAACGGAAAGATTTAAATTAAGGTGCATGATGGGAGCACCTCTAGCCGTTGAGATTTAAAAGTAAACAAAACAGAAATATTCGTTAACGGTTGGAATTTCAAATAATACAAGTGATTCTTGCAAAAGAAGTAAAAGATAAAATACATAGAAATACATAAATAGAAATAAATATATAAATGCAAATATAAAACTCATCACAATATGGCGCCATCTGCATTTTCAGTGTAGAGTTGTAAGTTTACAGTGTGCATATGCTTTAAATAAAAAAGTTTTGGAACTTTCAGTCTGATGGATTTGGAGACATAGTTTTTTTGAAATCAACTGTCCATCAAAATCACAATAAAATTCATCCAAAGTGATAGACGTGTGAGCAATGAACTGGAGAACATATTGGTTTTTTTAAATTCATATATTTCGTCTGACATATCAAAAATTAAAAACAACGCTTAAAAATTCCAGATAAATGGTAAGTTGTCCGAAACACTGAAAACGGCTTTTATTATCAAAGTATTAAATGTAATAATTCGATGGGTTTCAATAGCTTTCTTGAGTGAATCTATTAATGACAAAGAGTTATGGATTAGTTAATTAAAAAAAACAGTCTAACAGCTGGGTGGGGATGCAGCAACCACATAAAGATAAGTAATAATATTGGATGCAGCAATAACAAAATATTAAATAATTATAATGAGCACTATTTACATAATCAGAAAACAAAAAAAAAATAAAGTAAAATTAACAATTTTCAGCATATATATATATAAACTCGGTTCATGGCGTCAGGTGTCGCCTTCCGAAAGAATCTGCAAGAACTCTATTCCAGGTCTTCCGGTCAAGGGTCCATTCCTCTTCTAGATTTCTGATCCTCATTGCTTTTTTAATATCGTCCATCCAAGCCTTTCGTGGTCTTCCTCGTTTCCTTTTTTGATTTGTTTGTAATCAAAAGTGATTTTGGGCAGTCTTTCGTCACTCATTCTTTTAACATGACCAAACCAAATCTGGGGGCACGGCAGTGCCACCGCCAAGACGAGCCGAAGGCAGGAAGGGCACTACTTACCTTTACTGGAAGTGTTTCGTCGTATTTTCGAACCCTCATAGCTTCGGCCTGGATAATACTAGAGAGGTCAAATTTTCAGGATAAGATGCAGTAAGCAGACTAATGAAATACGCTAAGTTTCATTTATTTAGCTTTTATACTTTGGATTTTAATAATCCCTAAAATACGTCGATTTCGTCACTGACTCACTCACTCATGATCATCAAAACCTCTAGGGTACTTCCTGAAGTCCTAGAAAGCTGAAATTTGGTATGCAGGCTAGGATTAGCACACAAACAACAAAAAAATTAAGAAATCCGTAACTTTCACCTTCCAACCCCTCAAAAGGGGTGGGTCTGGTTATGTATTTTCGAACCCTCATAGCTTCGGCCTGGATAATACTAGAGAGCTCAAATTTTCAGGATAAGATGCAGTTACCATACTAATGAAATACGCTAAGTTTCATTTATCTAGCTTTTATACTTTGGATTTTATTAAGATCTGAAATACGTCGTACCCTCATTGCTTCGGCCTAAATAATACTGTGTAATTAATGTGATTTCTTACAAAAGTGCAAACAGCTTGTATATACAAGTTGACCAATAGAAAAACAGAAAAGTAGGGTATTGAAAAAAAATCCATTTTTTAAATAATATTAAAACTAAATTTAGTTGTAATAGATAATCCCACCCAAAACATTTCATGTAAAATAAGTTGCCAAGACTCACATGCTCATAACGCTTTCACTGTTAAAAAGTTATCAGATCTCATCTTACAAAAAGAAATGAAATCCCACCCAAAACATTTCATGTAAAATAAGGGGTTGCCAAGACTCGCATGCTCATAACGCTTTCACTGTTAAAAAGTTATCAGATCTCATCCTACAAAAAGAAATGAAATCCCACCCAAAACACTTCGTGTAAAATAAGTTGCCAAGACTCACATGCACATAATGCTTTCACTGTTAAAAAGATATGAGATCTCATGTAGAGCCAAGCCCCTAACTCTACGAGGCCTAACTCTACAAGCCCTAACACTAAAAACCTTATATCTTGGTCAAAAAGTATGGCTTGGCCGTTTCATGGAACTATTTCATCTCACCCAAAATATTTCATGTAAAATACGTTGCCAAGATGCTCATAACGCTTTCACTGTTAAAAAGTTATCAGATTTCATATAGTGCCAAGCCCTTCACTATACATGCCTAACTCTAAAAACCCTAATATCTTGGTCAAAAAGTATGCCTTGGCATACTCCATATCCTTTACATAACTCCATGGGATTGTCTGTGTAACAGCCACGAAACGGCCAAGGCATACTTTTTGACCAAGATATAAGGTTTTTAGAGTTAGGGCTTGTAGAGTTAGGCCTCGTAGAGTTAGGGGCTTGGCTCTACATGAGATCTCATATCTTTTTAACAGTGAAAGCATTATGAGCATGTGAGTCTTGGCAACTTATTTTACACGAAGTGTTTTGGGTGGGATTAATTGTTTTCTTTGAAGATCGTCCAAAATGTTTCCTTTTATTTTCATCATTTCTTTGATTCTTTCATTTCTTATTCTTTCTGTTCTTGATACCCTGCATGATCTTTTTAGGGCATCCATTTCCACTGCCGCTAACTTCTATTTTTCTGTCTCCGTAATTCTCCATCCCTCTGCCCCATATAACAAGATGCTCTTTACAATTGAATTGTATATATTATACTTTATTTTCCTAGATACCTCTTCACTCCACCAACTAGAATTTAATAGTTTTATAGCCTTCCTTCCTTGACAATTTCTGTTTTTAATTTCTTGTGAGTCTCTGCCTTCTCTATTAATGTCTACTCCGAGATACCTGTAATGCTCACAGCCTTCTATTTTCATGTTATTATTTAGATTTAGGTCCGTCTCATTTCCTCTTATACATAGATATTTGGTCTTGCTAATGTTCATGTATAGTCCCCATTTCTCATATTATATATTATAAAAGCGTTATTTTGTCTGTCAGAAGACTTTACGTTTTTCCAATTTTGTGACCAAACTATAAGAGATAGAGTGGTCATGTAAATGGATAAAATGTAGATCTTTTTAAGACAAACAAAATGCTACAAAAATCTTTCGAAAAAAGTTTTTGGTTTCCAAGATGGTGCCTTTTAAAGGGTCAAATTTTGACTTTTTCTCAATTTAAATGAAAAGTATAAAAGATGGAAGAGAACATTATATTGAGAAAATGTTGGTATTTGAAAGTTCTAGCGAACGATGTATCACTTATTCACAAACGCTTCAGCGTTTGCAAGATACATGCAAAAATGTGAATTTTCGATGTGTAACGCCGACCCGCAATACATCCGAGTTATTCGGAGAAGCCACAACGGGCTGGGAAGTTATATATTCTCCGTTGATCGCAACATTAATTTGCTAAATAAATAAAGTTTTTTTTTTTGAATGCTATATATGCAAGGGTTCCGGAGCGAAGCGACGGTATCCGGCTATTATTATTATATAATATAAAAACGTATATTATAAAACGTTATTCTGTCTGTCATTCTGTAAGCAAAATGCGAAATTACAAATTACTAAAATGTTACTGAAATAGAGAATCTATTCATAAAAAATGAAAATATATTAAACTGTCCAACTATACTGATTGGAGACTTAAATATAGATATTTTTAAAATGAATAAAAACAATGTAGTACAGAAATACGTAAAACTTATGTGCAATAATTGTTTCAAAAATCGTCTTTACGGAAGAACAAGAAACTGTACAATTCATGGAAATACGAAAACAAATATAGATCATATTTTCATAAATAAATATGATATCAAAACACCAGGAATAATATGTAAAGAACGAATCGGATATCAGTTGAAAATGAGAAAATAACACATCCAGATATAATCTATAAAGAACTAATCAATGATGTTAACAAAACAAAATTCCTGAAAATCTACATATATAAAAAGAAAAGTCCTGACTCACTCACTCACTAACTCATCAACGCTCACCCCAAACCCTTGGATCTAGAAAGCTAAAATTTTGCACAGTGGTTTCCTTTATGATGTAGACAAGGAATAAGGCCGGATTTTTCGAAATTCGGGATAGGGAATAATCTGGCAAGCTGACGATGAAGTGTATGGCGGCAACCCCAGGTGTGTGGCGCCAACCCGCAATACACCTTAGTTAAGTGGAGAAGGGCACAACGGGCTGGAAAGTCGTATATTGTCCGATCTCAATATTAATTTGCTAAATATATAAAGTTTTTTTTTTTTTTTAATGCTATATATGCAAGGGTTCCGGAGCGAAGCGACGGTACCCGGCTAGTTCTTCCTTAATTGTTATCGTCATTCTCTCTAAATCATTTTTACTCTTTGCAATTATGACTTGGTCATCTGCGAACTGCAGAGTAAACATTGACTTACCTTTCACATTAAGTCCCAATCCTCTGCAGTTTTCTTTCCAAACTTTTAACGCTGCTTCAACATAAATTTTAAAAAGTGTTGGGGAGATACAACATCCCTGTCCTTTATCTGTTATAAAGCATTTTGATAATCTTTGACCTACTTTAATCTTTGTTTTTGATTGTTTGTAAAGTTCTTGAATTGCTCTAATAATATATAAATTTGTGTTTATTTCCTTTAATACATTCCATAATTTTGCGATTGGAACATTATCATATGCCTTCGTTAGATCAATAAACAGAAGATGAATTTGATTTCCCACCATCATTTCCTTTTCAATAATTTGTTTAAGACAAAATATATTATCCATACATGATCTTCCTGCTTTAAATCCACTTTGTTCTTCACTTTCTTTCATTCTTATTTCTTCTTCAAGGAAATCTTTTAAAATTCGTCCATACAGTCTACTAAACGTTGCTGTTACAGTAACGCCACGGTAATTTTCGCAGTTTTGTCTGTCTCCTTTCTTATAAATTGATGTTAAATATCCAATTCTCCACTCTTCTGGTGTTTCTTCTCCGTTTAAACATCTTTCGAATAATTGTGTAATTAATCTTAGCAATTTATCTGTTCCATTTTTGATCAGTTCTGCTGATATTCCACCGGGACCCCTTGCTCTTTGATTCTTTAATTTTTTAATTGCTGTTTTAACTCTCTCAAGTTCCAATAGTACAGGTTGTTGTATGATATCAATATCTGTATTTTTTACTTGAAATTCATTTCTAGTTTCTGTAAGCAAAGTCTTATAATATTCTTTCCATTTCTCAACCGATATTCCTTGCCATGAATTATTACCTTCTTTTCTAATATTCCTTAAAAATTTCCGTGCCTCTGTACATCTTCTTCCTTTTATATAGGTCTCAATTTCTCTGCATTTTTTATCCCAGATGTTCTTTTTTTCTCTATTACTAATTTCTTAGTGTCATTTCTAAAAGTTCTATAAATTTGTCTATCCTCTTCCTTTTTTGAACTCATCCACCTCAAATAGGCTTCTTTTTTCTGTTGTACAATCTTTTCAATGTCCCTATCCCACCAAAAGTTTTTTTGGGTATTTTTGCCTTTTCTTTTTTGTCCTAGTGCTTCCTTTGCAGCCTGGTGTAAAGATGATTTAATATGTTGATATAGTTCGGTTGTATTAATATAATTCCTTTCTTCTAATTTTTCATCTAATCTTACTTGAAAAAGTCCTTTTGTACTCTCTTCTGTTAATCCTTCCAACATATATTCTGGGACATCAATATCCTCCATCTCTGTGGGATTTCTTTTCTCTCTAATTATATTATTCGAATAAGGAAATGCAAGTCTTGCTCGCACCATAAAATAATCTTTTCAGCATAATATTTATTTACTTTAATTTAAGCGTTAAAATATCAACAGTGCTTTATCTAATTTCTTTAATTTTTTAGGATTGCTGCAATCAGATCTATTTGTCGTACCTGTCTGCTGTTCTTTTTTTCTATTCACAACCTTTGCCATCAATTGAAATGAGTAATGAAATCTATTGAAATCTATCGAATTTTTGGATCTTTTAGGTTTTTAGGTATCTCTATCGGATTTTTATATACGACAAAAAAAGCTGTATGTAATTTTAAAAAAAAAATATATTTTTATTGTTTTTAATGCAGCAATATATTTTTTTTATTCTGTAAATATTGTTTTATTTTTAATTTTTGGAGTTACCTTACTCTTTTTCACCATTAAGTTTAATGACCTCCGTAATGAGACCTCGATGTTTCCTGCTGACTACTCTCAGCCGTCAGAAAGCGTGAAACTGCGTTCAGGGATGTCATCTAGTAAACACTTGGTCTCAACCATAGTTGTTAAAACAAGAAAGTTATTACTAGGCTTGTGGTTCCAATGCTGTGTGAGAATGTAGAGACAGCGTGTGTTTTTAAAGGTCGGTAGAAGCGTCAAAGACAGGGTCTTTAAACCGGTTGAAAAAAAATTCAATAAACATAGGATCGGAAATACATTGTTTACGAGTTAATATCTATTATTACATTGGATTATGATGTACTAATGCGCGCATACAATTGTATATAGGATGTTAAAAAGCACCCGTATCTCCCATTTTTCTCGAAAACCACAGGAACAGGTTGTCACAGAGAAAATTTTCATTACTCAAAGAATCGAATAGTGGCATTGCGGATGTCCGGTGCAAACGATGCAGCGGCTCGTGTCATCAAGATACTCATGGGAACAATTGCAGATATTCAACAATGAAATTGACAATGGTTCATTCGGTGTTCAAAATGTGCAACACAGAGTAAATGTGGAAAGGAAATAGAATTACTCTAAAACTGTTTAGCTCTAGCGGTCTTTGTTTATTCAAAATTGCGAATCATAGCATAACATAAAAATACAGAAGATGCGTCATCTGAAATACAGGACGGGATGCATCGAGAGGTGCTCAAAATGTCCACCGCCTTGTGCCAAACACCGTTCAATATAAATGAAGTCACTCGGGAAATTTGAGCACTTTTGAGAGACCAAGAAGCTTCTGTAATTCGGTGATCCAGGTCGTCTTGTTGTTGGACGCTCTTGGTATATGACGTCATTAACTCGTCCTCACAGCAAAAGATCTAATGGAGAGAAGTCAGGAGAGCAAGGAGGTTAGG
>JAFIDM010039580.1:0-20634 GCA_023159025.1 Thereuonema tuberculata | reverse complement strand
ATTTGATTCAGGTGCTGTTCTTTTCTTTCCTTGTCTTATCTTGGTTTTTTTTAGCTAATAACAATCAGGGCCATTTCTACCATTAGGCAAGACTAGGCGGCCGCTTAGGGCGGCAAGATTTTAGGGCAGCCGTAGGACGGATTCAGTTTTTTTTTTTGGTTGTTAAAATAGGATTGTCGTTTTTGTTTTTGGTGGGGGCGGCATTTTTCAGTTCTCGCCTAAGGTGGCAGAACACCTAGAAACGGCTCTGATAACAATAAATAAATAACATTAATATAAGTCTATTTTGCAGGAGTTTGAGAAAGATGTACCCAAGTGTTCTAGGACTGTTTCCGTCGAACAGTGAGCCATGATATGGATTCAAGCTATCCTCAAGAGATCAGACGATTCAAGTAAGGAAAATAATACAGCGATTCAAGCATATGGATAGAAGAAACAAAGTAAGTGACTTTAATCTGTTTAATCTGTAAGTGACTTTACTCTGAAGGCGAATTAAATACGAGCTATTCAAGACACAGAAAGTTTCAACTTTAGGAAATTGTTGATTTAATGTATAAGGATAGCTATAAAAACTTTAAATTATCCAACGACCACTCAACTAATTTTATGCGTATCTAGCATCAGTGAACCTTTTGGGAATTCTTGATTTAACGGTGTAATGGAATATTTCTATAGTAACCCCAAATAATCGAAGAGACTTTGAACAATTGGGAAGTATTTGTACATCGTTTACATCTATTCTGAAGATTGAAGAATTTGTGAATATAAATTACCTATGAAATATATTTAGTGATATTTTTGTGCTTGTTGGTGTAATTTATTTTTGAACAGCGATAAAAGTACAGATTTCGAACATCAGAACAGTTAACATTCTATTTTATCCTTGTTCTGCTGTTTTAAGAGAATTTGATTAATAATTGATTCCCTCAAATCATCTCTTATATTTTTTTTTTATTTTCACTAATTTATCTATCATTGTGGGAATTAAGACTGTTCCTGGAACCGAGGTCCCACCTGATTGGTCCTCAGCACAGGCGGACCGAGGAGAGATAGGATTTGTGGCTCTGAGAATCCAATACTATTGTACGTATACCTATGTATGTCTCTGTCCAATGTTATTTTGACCAAAATATGCTAATAATGAACTTTAAAAACTAGAATCAAATTATAGATACATGTATTTACAAGACTTAATTAAGATCTACACTTCATCCATGCCTGGCTTGAATAATTAAGAAATACTAAGTTATTCGTCGTGTAATAGAAGCTTGTAATGGAAATTAACAAGAGAACTGTATTCAAAACCGTTCTAATTAAACTTATCTTTCATTTTGATGAAATTCCAAAACTTTCCAAGGTTGCCATGGGAAACGGATGAAAAGATCTTATCTTTTAGCAATCTAAGCTAAACTAAATAGTGATAAAAATAGTCTTTACTGAATCAATGGAGGATTCTATTGACAACTCAGGTATTTCCCGCCTGTTTGGATCATTTTAGGGAGGGTTTTAGATGGTATCAAAGATATGACGTCCATTCCATTTAATTAACTCTATTTGCTCTATTTTAGCCTACTTTCCTAGGGGAATTGGGCTAAAAAAATATCAATAACTCGAAGAAATTATATCACAGATTTCATGTTAGTAAGAGTTTCTTGTTAATATGTAGATTTAATTAGATTTTGCAATGTACGGGCCCATTGCAACACATAATTAACTGAATTAGTACTGGATCAACATAAATAACTCGAAAATTACTCCTAAATTACAATTACGTAATATGTCTGTAAGTTATTGTCCAGCTCTGATTTATTTTGATGTTTGTTGCCTCTGTTATGGATGTCTCCACTGTAAGGGGAAAAATAAATATCATTTAATATTAAATAATGACACAGTAAATTACTTGAAATTTCATATTTAAATTTGACAATCATTGTATATATCTTAATAAATTTTGATTATGTATAGGGCGTCCCAGGGTGTCCTGGGAGGTCAAAATACCCCTCATTCTAAGGAAAAATAAACAACAATGGATGAGACCAAATTGTTTACAAGGTGACATCCTGGAACAGTTGTTTCACGCTCTTTGGCGATCATCAGCCAGGAAATTCGTTTTTCTTTTCATTTTTCATTGTTCACTTTTCTTTTGAGGCACCACTGCGCTTCCGAGAAAAAATGTTTGTATAAATATTTGTCCATTCCGAACGCTTTTCCAGATACAGCTATTGGAATGTACAGGTAAAATTATTGATAAGAAAGAGGTATTACGTACTGTTTCTAATATTTATTGATAGTACCAAATTTGTTAAAGTCAATAAGTTTTCAAAAATTCCACCGTCAACATTAATGCGCTTTGCAACTTGTGTGAGAACATGGTTGCTGACAATGGCGCGTTATGAAAGAAAGGAAGGACAATATTGGTCGCCCAATTCAAAATACTCTACTTTCAAATACCGTATCTCTTATCTCGGAAACCTTTGGGAATATTAGGACACTTGTTCATATAATTTTATTTCTTAGAATTACCGATACTATGATCTCCCAGATTACTTAGCATTTCTTCTGGAACGCCTACGTAAACCTATCTGAAGAATATCTTTTAAATAAGGGCAAAAGTACAATACTCTTAAGTATTCAAAGAACAATTCATATTACAAAAGAAAAATATATTAAATATCATTTGTGTTATTAATTGTGTGCGTACGTGAGTACGTCCGCCAACAATATTGAATTTTTCGACAATTTTTGAACGTGCGTTGCCTGACAACTGAATTGTTGCCTGGTTGACACTAACCACAACAAATTTCCGGGTGTTACAAATGGATTTTAATATTCTATTGTATTTACTTATTGTTTTTAGAATTTAAACTTTAATTTTTAGTTTTAGGTTTTAGTTTAGTTGCTGTAATTTATTTTTTATTTTTTGAAGAAATAAAATGATTTGTTTTTCCGTTAGAAATGCGAGACTTCCGAATCGAACCAACGGGCAGCCGTTAAGTGATTTATAATAAATTTCATGTTTAAGAGTTTCACATCACTCTTAAACTAAATATTTACAGTTAATGTAAGATCCACTTTTCTTAAGGCCACAAAAGCTTGCCTCTTTGTAGCTCAACTAATAATGCTGTGATTTAAAGTATTTTTTGATATTAGAGAAGTGAGTGATTAAATGTTAGAGTAGGATTCTCCAGAAGTGCTTCTCCTCCAGACGAGTCTCCTAGGGCTTACCCAGCCTTCTGTAAAATGGGAACCGGGATTTCCTGGGTGTCTGACCATCCGACCAACTTCATTCCGGTGGTAGCGATGAATCTTTGAGGCCTATACCTCCAACACCCCGAAAGGAAACTACATTGCCTTAAAACTACGATACTCTTTAAGAGCTCATTTATTTAGGGCCAAAACTTTCTAACTGAACAAAAAATACTTTAATTTTCTGAAATGATTTACAGTTTATTTGTGCACCAATATCTTGAGGTTCGCTCTTTTGGCCGTTTTCAATTATGACCACATTTCAAATTTCGCCCACTTGCGAAATCTCATTCGCCCAATTTCATCCCCAGCCGTCCACGACTTTTGTCGACGTTCTATCCCCATCAAGCTTTGAATAGAAGTCGTTGGGTGCGCATCGTCTTTTGAAATTGTTCCAGGATCTGGTAGATCTACGTCAAGGACCCCTTCTTCAATAAAGAAGAAGTTAATCTATTTCCGGTTTTGTTGATGAATCTCATCCTAACCAATTTTCTCCTTCTTTTTTTAAGAATCTACATTCTCCCTAAAATCACCATTCTCCTTCAAATGCGTTGTATATTCATCGTCCACTTACCAAAGAATAAAAAAAAACTTTCAAGGTATCACTGTATTTATTTATTTAGTTTATTTATTCTTACGCTTATTGTTCTTTTATTTCTGTTTATTTCAATTTCGAATGCATTCGCCTTTTATACAGGCTGTATCTGACGATGAAAGGATACAGAGGTTTGGACTTTACGTCATATCGTAGTGTCATTAAAGTGCTCCTCAGTAATCGTGACATGGCCTGCTCGATCCCCTGATTTAAACCCTCTGGACTTTTTCGTGTGGGGTTATCTCAAAGCATTAGTGTATACCATACCGGTTCCTGCCGTCCACGCACTCCATGATCGCATAGTGGATGGGTGCAACACAATTCGACGTGTACCTGGCATCTTCAACCATGTTCGGTAGTCGATGGAACGACGTTGTGTTTCGTGAATTGCGACCTATGGAGGACATTTCGAGCACTTTCTGTGAAAACTGTACGGCCAACACCTCTGTGTTATTGCATCGTTCATATCTTGAAAATAAAGCCTTTCCAGACCCATGTTTATATGACATTTATTCGTTGTTTTGCATGACTGAATACAACCTTTAAGTTTGGCAGCACATTTCAGATACATCCTGTATAGTTAGTTATTTAGGTTTAAGTAAACGCTGTGCTTTGACATTCGTCCATTTTCTGACTTTCGTCTATGCTCTCACAAGAAGGAAAGTACAAGGTATTGCTTTGATAAAATCTTGCAATAGTTCTGTTGATATTTACTTAGAAAAGACTTTAGATCAATTTCAAGATATAGGCCTGTGGGAATGTTTGGGGGCTTTTTTGTCATTTGTTTTCCTTGGTATATTGATTAAGGTTTAATATGGTAGTGGAATTTCCGGAGAGGAATTCAAATACAATCTCAAGATTCCCTAAGGCGTAGAACAAGGAGGACAGACGTGATTGGACTCAACAAAAAAACAATTATTATGAGAAAATAAGTTTGCAGTCCACACAACAAAGTAAGGACAGAACTTAAAACTTATTTCTAATTTTAGCTGACCTTCCCAGGAACAAGGGGCTTATCACAGGAACGTGAGTATGGGTTGCATGTGAGACGTCCTAAGAACTTTTGCATCGCCAGATGGATCCTCTTCAAATTTAGTATGCATATTTAAGGATTAAAGATGATCTAATTTTTATATTGAAATATTTTCCAAATGGGTACTTTCTGATTTCTTGAGAAAATACCATTAGAAGAAGATACCATAAATCTAATTAAATAAACGCATCACACATTCTTTTTCAGATACTTCGATATTTCAACTTTCTTACCGAAAGTTTTCTTCAGGAATAATTACAAAAATTAAAAACAAGAAGAACGGAAATGTCTTCCTTCTTATTGCTAACAGAAATTTGAATATAATAATCATGAATGTTAATAAATTACAAAACGTTAATTTACATTATTTGACAATCGTTACTGAGAACAAATTATTAATTTACATTATTGATAGTTATCTCTGAGAACAATTTGTTAATTAATAAACATCACAGAGAATAAATTGTTAATTTTACAAGTGTTACATTTCTTAGTCACTACTTGTTAAATTTACAAACGTTACATTACTTAATCTCTAGCTAATTATTAACTCTTAATTTAGTTTTCACATTTTTGTTTAAATTTCCATAAATTTTTCAAAGAATCCAAAAGAGATTTCATTCATTTTTAAAGACTTATCTCTATTCATGCATCTTGACCAATTGATAAAGCATGATTCTAATATAAAACATTCTGTTTCGTCACTTGACTCGTATACTACGTTAACAATGGGATCCGGGTTGTGATGTAATTTTAAGGCATGATCTTCCCAATCTGATGTACCCAACTTCTTATATTTGAAAGCCATAATACGTTCACCCAGGCGTTCCTTAAGGATCTGCAAGTACTTCCTATATAAATTTCTTGACATTCTCTACATTCTAATGAGTAAATGATTCCCATTTTAAATAGTATGTTTACCTTATTATTGCTTTTATCATATTTCTTTCTAAATAGACCATTACCTTTGTAATAGATTATTTTAACTTTATTTTAAATGTCGGCGTGCACTGCTTTGTAAAACTGTGTGTGTGTGTCGACATTTTGCGAGAAGCCTCGGAAAGAGGGTATTCTCTCGGACTTTATGTGAATCTCGCGAAATCTCGATCGTCACAACTAATCTGTCAGACTATATTAACACTTCGTTGTCTTACACAATGAATATTAATCCTTTTAGTTAATCTATTAATTTGCGAGTGATCTAATAGGATTAAAATTAATGCTATTTAAACAACTCGAGTAAGTAATGAGGATTTAGTTACTTTTTTTATAGGAAATGGAAAATCTGTACTGTTATAAACACACTAATATTTTCAAGAAAATAGGCTTCAAGTTCTTATTTGATACACAGTACATTTAACATATTTCAAGATATAACAGTTCAGTTGTTGGAATTCTGTGTAAATATAGCAGAGCAAAGCGCGTTTAACAAAAAACACCAAAAACTTTTCAAATTGATGATCACCAAAGAGCGTGAAACAGCTGTTCCAGGATGTCACTTAGTAAACAATTTGGCCTCATTGTTGTTTATTAATAATTTAATGCGCAGATTTTTTCAATTTTTTTTGTACATTAAAAAAATTCATTGAGCAGGCGGACAGCTGGCACTTAATTTTCTCACTAATATTTCAGTAGGTGAGTGTTTTATTACGTTTATTTTTGCTTCTAAACTAAAAGCAAAATTCACATTAAGAATAAAATAAAAAAGGAAATTCATATGCGTTCTCCAGCAGCATCAATGAATTTTCTTTGCGCATTTAAAGAAAGAAAAAGTGCCCAAAAATGCGTAAACGCACTAAAAAGGGTGAGACCAGTGTTTACAAGTAACATCTCAAAACAGCTGTTTCACGCTCAATTGGGAATCATCAGTTGAGATAGTCACTCTAAACAACAAGGTCTCAAAATAGAGGTGAATAGAAATGGTAAAAAATGTGGTACCTCCACAAATCTAAACTAAAAGCAAAATTCACATTAAAAATAAAGCAAAAAAATTCTTGTGCTGTCCTGTGGCAGCTTCATTATAATCAATATTATTCATTATTCAAAGTGTCTTTAACTAAAATATCATATTATAGAAATCACAGGAAACACAAGTTCTTCACTAAATATCGCTATATTTCGCAGAAAGCTGCTTTTTCTGCTTCTTCAGGCTTAATTACAAAACAAAATAGAAACAAACATAGATTAATTTAAACAAACAAAGATAGGCCATGTTTAAAAAGCAGAAAAAAAGCTTTCTGAGAAATATAACGAAGTTTAGTGAAGAACTTGTGTTTTCTGTGTTCTCTATATTATATTTACGTTTACATATTTATTTTTTAAAACTTGACATTAGGTACGTGAATTTATCATTCAATTATTCTCTGTCAAGATCTTAAGAGATTTTTGCGTCATCTGACCAATTGCTCTAAGCTTTCCGTAATAATAAAACTTGCCGCTTCAGTTTAAATAAATATCACAAAAATAAAACAAACAATCATTTTGAAACTCCATCTAACACACTTCTTTAATTGAACATCACAACAGTAGAATGAAAATAATCTCATTACGCTTTCATGAAAGATTCTATTCAAAGAGATATTTATTTTGATTTTATGCCTTCCAGCAATATTTAGGTTTTTAATTAATTTTGAATATTTAACTGAAAATATTCAAATATTCGGAATATTCAATTATTTGTTTATTTATTTACACCAATCAATTTCACTTCGTAACGATTTTCTGATTCGTAAATAAATCGATATATTGGATTACAGAGGCCTTAGAAATAAGAATTACCTAAATGATAGTAAAAAAAATGTATTGGAAAGTGTAGTTTGGTCCTGAAGGAGGAGTGGGACATAATACTATACTGCAACTTTTTTGAGGGATTTCCTCACTGCGGATTGAGGTATTTTTTTTATATGGTGGCAACACAGTTGCTCGGAATAAACAACATGAGAAACTTATCCGAGAAACTAACAATGTTTCTCGAAAGTTGTTAGTTCTGCGCTCAACTTGATGCAATTGATATTTATACATCTCCCGAAGAAGGCCCGAGGCACCGGGTCGAATTAGAGAGATAGTATCTCATTCCAGAGTGAGGAAATCCCTCAAAAAAGGACCTACATAGTATATAGGAAAGTTTCTATTTAATCTTACATGTTATTGACATCAAAATAATATACATTCGTAAATAACGAGGGGATAAGGATGCGATGGATCATTAAAATGTTAACGTTATCGAATAAAGCGATGGATTGAGGATGTATTTATAGAAATTTTAGAACCGTCAAGCAAGAAGTTAAAAAGAACTCAAAGCCTACTTGTTGATAGGACGGTAGTAAGGAAATGAGGAACAAGTAAACACGAACTACGAAGTTAGGGATTAGATAATAAAAAGTAGAAGTAATAAAAAGGGGAAGAAGGTGAAGCCGGAAATGGGAAAGGAATAAGAGAAAGAAAGAGACCTGATTAAAACCTCTCAGCCTAGTTCGTTCTGGTCTTTTCTCTATCCTTGTGTTTTGTATTCTTCCTTCTATTTCAAGATATTTCTAACAAGTAGTGAAAGGATCCGGCTTTGTATAAGAGACAAAGGAATAATAAGAAACATACAAACATCGTTTTTGTGCTTTATATATTTATAGAAAAGTATATAGAACTTGTTTATTATTATTATTATTATTTCCACGTAACTAATTAACAATCATTTACACTTAAATAATTAACTAACAGTTATTTAATTAGAATGTAAAGAATTACATAATTTTAAAGCACAGTAATGAAAAGATGTAGCGAAATTATGTTTCGTTTTCGGTTTTCAAAAAATTCTTATCTGATTCGCAATTCAATAAACCTTTTCCTCCACTGCTTGAGTAGATAACATAGTAAAGTGATGCTATGTGACCATAAACCATCCCTGCTACACTTCTTAATGAATGGTGAAAACCCCATTCGAATTGGCTTACTAGACAGGCATTCCGCACTTAACGATCGAGTTCCGTTCCTACGACTGGATGTTAGGGACCGTTCAAGTATTGGGTAAGCACATTTTTAGTCATTTTAGACCTCCCCCCCTTGTAAGCAAAAATAAGCTGCTTACGCAATTCTTGAACAGCCCCTTAAGCGAATTGGTTGATAAGTGACGAACTTAATCGTTTTTATTTATTTTGAATTAGGAAAAGGTCTTAAGAAAACTCGTGTGTTTCACAGAAACGAAAATGGGAACGAAACATGTCCGACCAATAAACAATATAGAAAATCTGAAATCAATCTGCCGGTTCTTAAAAAAAACTCCGAAATGCAGTTTCAGGTGGAAGTCAGGTTCACAATAGAAAACGGAATGATACTTACTGTCGCTGGGCATGAAGACTTGAGCAAACATTTCAAAATCGTACTAGTATGAGCCGGATATTCCGCTAGCATTTTCGTTGCCTAAGATGACTGAGAAAGGGGATTTCCCCTCGCTGGAGAGCTGTTCGTAAGTCCGAGAGGTCGTTAAGTGAAGAAGGCTGTATTCAAGTTTTAAGCGAACAAACATTTCTGCATGCGTTTTGTATCAATGCGATAAAGAACTTTCACCGTCACTGTTAGTTAATATTTAAATTTACTAAACGTGTATAATTATTGTAGTTACTAATGTTCGAATACCATTCAGCAGACGATGTTAGTTGGTTTATTGGCGCAATACCAACGGTGGTCAGGTTGTTCCAGGAAAGGTAAAATTAAAAAAACCTTATCGGTAGAGAGATAAAATTTAGAAAACTGTATTCGGGTAGTATCGCTGAAAAAATACGAATACAAAAATATAAAGTAATAAAAATTGAAAAAGTAAAAGATAAAACGGAAAAATATTGTTATAAAGACAGCTGCTAAAAACGTAAAAACTACGGATATAAATATTCAAAATAGGTAAAAAAAAAAAAATTAAGAGCTGAAATCAAAACAAACAATAATAAAAAAATTTTAAAAAAAAGAAAAAACAAAATAAAAACGATACAGTAAATATCTTATCGAGTAAAACAGAGTGATATACAAGGTGTTCAAGAGCACTCGCATCCTCCGTTTTCCTCGAAACCCACAGGGTACAGGTTGTTCGCGTGAAATTTTCATCACCAAATAGTATCCAAAGAATCGAATGGTGGCCTTATTGATGTCCTCGGAAGTGGGGATAATCGGGATCACAATTCAGGAAGGAAAATATTGGAGCCTTTCATAATGGTACCCATCGGAATAATTGAAGCTATTGATAACAATGACATTGACAATGTTTGTGTTTTCTTTCAACATTTACTCTGCATTGTATGTTTGAACACTGATTTCGTCATTGTCAATTTCATTGCGATCAATAGCAACAATTGTAACTAAACAAAGAGCGTTAGAGAAAAAAAGGAGAGGAGTGAACCAGTGTTTCAGGTATCCTCAGATACCCATTATCAAGGTGTAAATGTTGGGTTAGAGGAAGGAAAAAGAGCATGTGAGTATACATTGTGGGTTACTTTCTGTGTTTGGTTAACAAATGAGAAGAAGTTGACCAATAAAAAGTTGGGATGTTTCATTATGGTCAGAAGGGGCCAAGTCAGAGTTTTAAATGTTTTTAATCCCTTTTATGTTATGTTCCATTGTGAATGTGGGTGGCAGAGAAGCCAACCGGAGGTCTATTGAGATCTACTGTACTATCCCACAGAAATAAGGACAGATGGAGAGAAAGACTGAGAAAGTATGGTGGGAGAAGTGCAGGGGAAACGGGAGAACCCCGAGAAAAGCTGTCCACCGCGGATCGTCCACCGTCCCGAAACCCATATGAGGACTGAACCCCGGCACTCAGAGGTGAGAGGCCAATATCTTAGCGACAACGGCAAACCGCGCGGTCTTAATCCCTTTTAACTACCCAACAACTTTATAATTCTAATCAAGCCATGTGTAATGGATTAAGGATTTAAAATGAGATTACGATAGAACTCCATTGTTTAGATTGCAATGCTTTTTGAATGGGAATTTTTGTCGTTTTCTAGAGCTAATTTCTCTACAAGAAACCATTTGCAAAAGTTTTCAAATATTAATGTTAGATCGTCCCTTGTCCTCAAATATGCATATCAAGCTTCAAGAAGATCCGTCCAGCGGTTTCAAAGTTAAGCGATAGACATCCACACATAAACAGACAGAAAGTGATTTCATACGCCTTACTTTTCTATAGGACGATAAGTTCAAAACAAAATTGTTTAAAAGCAAGAACATACGCTTACTGAGGAGGATTAAGAAAAGTGGTTCTGAAATTTAGTGTAACGCGATCCCCTTCAGTTCTCAAAATACGCACCTTGTCTCCTGAAGTGAGTCAATTCTTTCAACTTCAAAAAACATAATTAAATACAGAGGGATACACAAGAGAAAAAGTCATTTATATTACTTAATTACGTAATCTTTACATGTACTATAAAAGTCAAAGTTTGTATGTTCGTATGTTCTCTATACAATTTTACACTGTTGACTGATTGGAACCAAATTTTGCGTAGATACTCTCTGCTACCCTGTGTAAAACAAGGCTATCTTTGGAACCAAGTTAACCACCACTAAAGGGATGCAAGGGATGAAATCACTGAAACAGTGCCACATATACACCTGATGGCGACAATGGGAACTACACAAATATCGTGATCATCAACTTCAGATGAGATGTTGCATACGGTCACCCGTCTCCCATCAAAAACTCAGGGAAAGCTCATTTATCCAGAATCCTTTGCCGGCACTTAGGCAATACCGAAAACACCTATTTTCAACTATTAAAAATAATTTTTGAAATATTCTAATGCATTGAATAGATAATATGTTAATAAAATAAAGCTTTTAATCCTTGGAATAAAAGCGTTATTATTGTGGGCAAGAATTATTATCTTATTATTGTGGGCAAGAATGTGAAATAGCTTTTTGTTTAAGGGAAACTGCAAGTTTCTTATTGTAGACGATAGCCAAGTGTAGTTCAATGGGTCAGTCAACTGTTTTTCAGTCATTCATATTTGAAATTAAACGAAGACTATAAATTTCTCAAACTCTGCAAATTTTAAGGAAAAGAAGATAATAGTTTTGGTTCAACGTTTCGCCAAAGTGGCACTGCTCACCATCAAACTATCCATCCAGCCATCAAAAAATAGAACACAATTCTAAAATCTGATGGCCATCGGAAATTTCCAACAAACTACCATCCATGTAAGCAGGCCTTACGGTGGGAAAATACACGAGTTCCGATGTGGAAGTAATCGAAAATGAAACATACGGTCATCTCTGCTAAATACCTAAACACCTCTACAACCCAAACCAAAAGTTGGATGGAAAAGAGTGACACCTATTAGAACCCTTACGACCTGTAGAGTTGGGGGAAGATAGGAGTTCCGATCTGCAATCACTTGTAAGTGGACGAAAAAGAAACAAGTTCGAGATTGCTATGGTTTCGTGTACAATATGAAACATTGTACAGTAAAACCCCGCTAATCCGGCACGTTCGGGACTTCGGCAGTGCCGGATTACCGAAAATATCGGATTACTGAGCGCCGTCTAAAAATAGCCGTCATTGCGAAGATAGCGGAAATACCGCTAAAATAGAGAGTCAAAAGGGCTATTAATAGGTATCAGGCCATTTTTGCATGTTCTATTGTGATTTCTGATTTCGGTAGGGATGGAAAATGTTAAAAACAAAACAACAAAATATATTTTTATGTAGTATTACATTTTAATACAGTACATACAGTACAGTATAGTTACTTTATTTCGTATATTAAGTAATATAGTACAGTACTAAGACATTATATATTAAGTTAAGTACATACATTCCGCGCCCGGAAGGCTTAATCAGTGTAAAAAAAAGCCTTAGACCTATGCCGGATTATTGAATGTGCCGGATTATCGGATGCCGGATTAGCGGGGTTTTACTCTACCTTGTTTTATTTTAAACAACATTTCTCCGTTTCTCCTTAAAGTCTTACTTTTTTGAAACTCTAAAGAAATCAAACTTTATATTAAATTTTTTTTTAATAGAAATAGCATTCATAGATACTACATCATTCATCGGAATTAAATTAACATTTTTATCTGTTTATTGGACACCTGACAATAAAATCAGCAGATTATCGTATTTCCTAGACGACTACAATCATTTCCTTTCCCTGGAGATATTCTAACTTTTCCGAATTGCAAATTGCAGTGATGCAATCTCAGTGATTGCTACACTGGTAATCGATGATCGATAATCGATAGTACATAGAAAACCCAATATCTTGTCTTGAAAGTATCATGAATAGTTATAGTATCACTCAAAAGCGAATATTCTTTCTAATATTTTATATATATTTCCTATATATAGGAGATAGTATAAATAGGTACAGTCGGATCTCTATTTAACGAACCTCTATTTTGCGAATTTCTCTATTTTGCGAACTTTTCTTTGAAACCAAGAACATTTTGATAATTTCTTCGTAAAATAATCTCCAAATAACGAAGTGCATTTTCTATTTAACGAACTTTTTCGAGGATACAGCTGAGGTAAAAAGAAGAAATTGTTGATGATGTGCTGATTAAAGTTTATCTTTCATTTTGAAGTTGAGACCTCGGAAACACTAACTGAATCGGATATTTTGGACAGTGTGAAAAATAAAAACAATACAGCAATGAATAGCGATGAAGATAATGATGATGAAAATAGAAATGATCATGATATAGAAATCAAAACACCTTCGTGTGATGAAATGTTAAATCATTTGAAACGGAGTACAATTTGAAGAAAATACTGAAGGGGTTTTTGGTGCATTGCAAAGATGCGAGACGTACTATGAGCAAAAACACATTTTAAAAAAAACAAAACAAAATTAACAGATTTTATTAGTAAAATTTAAGTATGCGTATGGTAATACATGCTTTATGTCATTAATATTATTACTTTTTTAATAAATTTTATTGTTTATGTATTATAAATCTGTTTTATGTAGTTTAAAGTAATTTTAAAAGGTGAATCTCTATTTAACGAATTTTCCATAAAACGAACTTTTTTTCGGGATTTAGCGACTTCGTTAAATAGAGGTCCGACTGTATTTTATTCTGTCAGTAGGACTTACTCTTGTCCTCAAAAATCAATAGAATTTAGGATTAGACTTCATCTCGTTCAGGGCTGAAGAATATTGGTTGCAAATCGTCTGACGAATCTGGATTAAAAATCTCGAGCTGAAATTGATGTTTGTCTATCATTGTCATTCGTTTTCTTTTCACGTAGAGCCAGGCACCACCGATGTCGGATTTTTCCTAGATTATTTCTCCTCCGGACGTGCTCTAGGCTCACTCAGCCTTCTGTAAAACAGGAACCTGGTTTCTTTCCCAGGGATAAAGGAGGGTGGGTGGGCAATGGATTGACCATCTAAAGTCAAGTAGTTCCGCTGGCCATTGAACGTCGATAGCCTACACCTGTGGCTCCCCGTAAGCCACGATGGCTGGTATGGGAAATAAGTTAAACTCTTGAAAATGAGTCTATTCGATAAAAACATCTACTGTTTGTCTGTACTAAGACAAATGGGTACACAGCAAAAAATGTATGGCATTAGAACCAGGAGCAGATGTTTAAAATAAACAATTTTCTAATTTTCAAAAAGGAAAACTGGGTACAGGCAGCCCTCGTTTTACGACGGTTCAATTTACGACGATTCAGATTTAGCTACACCAATTTAGAATTTAGGCCAAAATGAGGAAAAATATATTTAAAAAAATTAAAAATGCGAAAAAAGGAAAAAAGAAATTTCTTGAGTGAAATTGAGCCATAAACGGTGAAGTCAGTTCACTCAATTCATCTGGTCCTCCCCTGCTCGTTTTTGTTTCGCTAAGTTGTTTCTCAGTAGATTGCCTGTGAATGCTGTGATGAATACGTATTATAATTAATAGTGATAAAAGTTTTTAAAAATAAACGTGATCATGTCTGGTAAAAGAAATATACCCTAACACCGTTACATTACATACATGTAATAATAAAGTCATTATATGCATAGAGAATTTATTATTTTATGTTAATTTAGTAGACCTATGAAAATACGTAAATATTTTACATTAATTTTAGTCGCAAAAACTTACATTAGCATGGTTTAATTAAATAAAAATAATATATTTTTGAATGTGTCGAACGCGTCCCTCTGTTTACATCAAATAATGGATTCGTTTTACGTCGATTCGATTTACGACACCACTGTAGAAATGCAACACCGGCGTAAAACGAGGGTTGCCTATAAACGCTCAGCAATCACAACTTCGTGGAACATGAATTTTGAAGGGAGGGGTTGGGGCTAAAATAATAGTATTTATATTTTAAGAGGGGCTTTACATAAGCAGACTTATAACAAATTCGTCCAGCCATCATCGGTAAGGAATTTCGGAGATTAGTTTTGAGGGATGGGAAAGGTAAAGAGTCGAAACTAAATAGGCTTAAATTTTACTTTGGACAGTAAATAAGTTTCGTAGCAAATTTCGTGAAAATCCGCCCAGCCGTTTTAGAGTGATGCGCGCACAAACAGACAAACGGACAAAAAACACCTACAAAGGAGAAAAAATAATCAAGTGCAATAGTAAGATATTTTGTTTTTATTTCTGCATTTTGATGAAAATTCGGCTTTCTGTTTGTACTTGAGTGTTTATCAGTATCTGCCTTGGGCCTGATACAAAAAGTTATTGCCGCCATTTTGCTGTTTTTTCCGAATTTTCGATTGTTATCCATAATTATCTTGTAGGAGATTATGATAAACGAAGCAGGGCCTAAACAAGATTAATTATGAAACCATTGATGATTAATAATAAATTTCTCGTAATCTGCTTCTGTCAATCTTCATCAGGGGTTCACTGTGCACCAACCTTTCAGAAAGTATTCGTGTCAATTTGATTTTGCATAATTTAAGCAGTTTGTTTACATGATCCAATTTTGGATGATTAAAACTATGTATTTCTATGAAAACTATATCACATACATCAAAATAATAAAGGATTAAATTACTTCCCAATTTAAGGGTTGAGTAATGACATTTAGTTTATATTAGTATAAAACCAACATAATAACAATGTTGTTTTAATGGTTCCAACCTTTAATAAAAACACGGACTGATAAGTAAATAACCGATAATGTACGATCAGTAGCCCTTTTGATTTATTTCGATCTTCTTTTTTTACGAGTTGTAAATAGAATTAAAGTTTTCTATATTGAGTCGTTTATTTCTGAAGTAAGTAATCCAAGAATAAAGAAAGCATTACAGCAAAGCCACTATTTAACATACACAGATACTGAGCTGCTATACAAGTCTGTTATTCCTTACGATAAGAATAGGAAAATGCAGTAATCATAGAAACGACATGGAAGTAAACGCTTTATTTTTAATTATTTTTTTCGTTTTAATCACTGTGTAAGATAGGGCATTAACCAGTCAAGAAATTATCTTCCATTTTTATAAAACATCAGATCCCTGCAAATCTCAAGGTGGTTGACCTTTGGGAAATACTTACCGCGGTAGATACGCGACAGAGTTATTTATAATTTGGAATAAGTTGTATTATGATTATAAAAGTCACATTAATATTGTGTTTGAAAATATTTCGGAATTATTCTGTTTTACTTTTACAGAGATAAAAGGTTTTACTACAGGACATTTTAAATGAAATGCTGAGATTTTGAAAACTTACTTGAACTGTGAACCTTTAACAATTTTCAGAGGAAATTCGGTTTCACCAAGCAGCTACAATAGACCGATAATAATCTATGCTTGAAACTTAATTCTTCTTTTAATTACAATTTTTATCGTCAAATCTATATAGTTCCCATTGTTTCACTGCAATGAAAGAAGGACCACAAAGCCGCCGTCAGATGGCGTTGCTTCCATCTCAGCGAATGGCCTCCAATTAAATTACTGTTGCTCATTCCAGTTACTTCCTGCAGAAAAATGCCTTAAAAGCAAAGTTTGAACAGCAAATGGACAGAAACCAGTTTTCAATATTGTTTCCGAGTTTTAATTTTAGGTTAACAGATAATGTAGCTACAATCTGTTCACATTTAATGTGATTCGGTGTGGGTATTTAGCAAGGATCTCGCTTTCCAAGTGACATCAAACTTCCCTTCCTTGATTTTAATTAATCTTTGAATTCGGCTCTTTGTGGTTAAAAAATGGTGGTCTTGGTTAAAAAATGTCGGACTTTCTAATTGAAGAAAAGAAGCTGTGTAAATATAAAAACGTTTCACCTCTGAAATATTAAGATTACTGTGCTGCGATAGAAGTGCTCTTTGTATGATATTTCTATGCTATTATCTTAATAATTAAGACTCAGTATGCACTGCTGGGAGATCAAATTAATCGCGCTCAGATTTGAAGCTGGACCGTAATTAAACATTGTACCAAATTTTAAAGAGCAGTCGCCATTTTAGAGAGGAACTTCCGAATCGTTTTTGTGATGTGGAAGATATGGAGGCCTAAATAAATGTTCCTAAGTTTAAAGTTGGACCGTACACAACACTACAAACCAAAAATTTTGTCGAAATCCGTCTAGCTGTTTTATCCTGACACGAGTACAAATAGACAAACGAACAAATATCGCAACAGACAAACGGAAGAAAAATGTTCAAGTGGAATAGTGCGCATGCTCAGTCAATACGAACTTACTTGCTTCGTTTAGGTCTAAAACAAAGTCCCATATGTTAGGAAACCAACATTTTTAGCAAGGCTAATTTTTACAAAGCGAGTTAATGCATTCACAGACTATATCTACTTTCTTCGTAGAAATAACACATGTTAGATAAGTTATTGAGAACTAAAGTTAATGTTTCCCAACTATAAATTTTCAGCAAAAATAAGCAGATCATTATCAAAATCTAGTTTAAACATTACGTTCGAAAGTTTGGTTATTTGAACTCTCACAAAATGCAAACAGTAATAATTCCACCACAATTAAGTGTCATAATAACGTAATAAGCTCACCTATATTTAATCAGCTTCTGGAACATTTTTATTCAAATTAATTACGTTAATTAATTATAATTTATTGGCGGCCAATTTCTAATGAAAACTAAGCTAATTAATCCCACAAGAAATAATAAAAAAGATTCTTCCGGTTCAAGATGGCCACTGACAACTGATTCACAGTCACCCGAATGGTGAAATAGGGAGTTAATACTAAATGAACTCATTGCGTACATGGACCTTTATGAGTTGGCAACGGAGATTCGGCTACCAAAACATTAATGAAATTATCTTGAAAAATATTTTTGACATTATGAAGATGTTCTCGAGATGTTTCCATATAAAAATAATAATTATAATAACAGTAATAATAATAATAATAAAAGATATCCAAATACTTCAATTTAGCAGAAGAATATAAAAAAAAGTTTAACAATAAATAATTCCAATCGTCCTAACAGCACCAGACTGATATATAAAAATCTATCCAATCATTTAGCTCAATCTGTAGCTGATCCAGACAAAATTTTACTTAAAGCACAAAAATTTTGGAGACAGCCTTACAGTTCGCACTGCTATGTTCTGAATTTACCATCAGATAGCTTAACATAAGGTTTGCTATTTTGGCTCCTTAATGCAAGTATATCGGCTGCATCGCACCGAGAACTGGAAAGATAAGGATAAGAAGGAGAAGATTAAGAATAAGAATATAAAAACCAAAAAAAAAGATGTTTGGTGCATTTTGTCGCAAGTTTTCGGAATTTGTCGGCTCGATACATAAGTTACAGTCAATGTAAAAATAAACAAACTTTGCTTTCTTTGCTTTCATTTGGGGAAAATTATTGACTGTGGGTGTGGGGTTGAACCTTCTGCAATATCCGCACGGAGTAGTTTTCCCTGGGGTATGATCTCCCAACTGATGTTAAACGACCGTCTGCCCACATTCCGGTCTCTGTAGATCATCAAAGGTCAAGCATATTCAAAGACTCCAGCAAATCTATTATTTATGTTAACCTTTAAAAAACAAAACAAAAATATATGAAATTTTTAGTTAACATAAAGAATTCAGTCCTGAAGCTTTTATATACCTTCAATATAACATTCTTGATTCGAAAGCGCAAAGAAACTCTACATTATCATTTTCGTTCTGTTATCTAAAACTTAGTAATTCTTCCAAATAGGTTATGTAAATTATTTAGTCCGTTCTCTTAAAGATTTTGTATTGTGCTATATGCCTACTATATACAGGGTACACGGGAAAGTCCTAAGTCACGAATTAGTAGGAAATGGCATTTTTCAAAAAAGAATCGTGCATAAGGCGATAGATGTCGAGAAAATTTCAATTTTTGTACTACATGAAAATGATGACTGCGACGTGACGCACTCCTGTAGATAAAACTCATACTTTGCAGTTTACTGTCGAATATTGGTTTTAATAAACCAATAAATTAATAAACCTACGTAGTACCTTGTCACAGCCATCATTTGCATACAGTACACAAAGGTGTTTCCTCGGGACGTCTAACGAATTCTGTTTGCACGATTCTTTTCTGTAAAATGTCATTTCCTACTAATTCGATGATGCTCTACAATTTTCTCATTTTTTTTTTTCATATATATTCCGAGATAGGGTTATTTTTAACTTCCTCACCTCTGCCGCCAGAGGCGCTGCCATCAATCTCATTTGATAGCACATGGTCACTTTCCTCTACCAATACTTAACTTCCCTAACTCTAGCCATCTTCGTTCCAAATGTTATTTCTTAGGACTTTCTCGCACTCTGTATATATAAATCCGTATTAAAACTATAAAAATAACAAGGAGTTCCCAAGAAAACGTAAAGTCTATTTTACTTAAAATGCTGCCTTGCTTTATTTTATATTATTTTTTTATTTAAGAAAAAAATAAAAAAAAAAAATTATTTATAAATTACAAAATCTGAGGAATGTACTCTCTATCATCAAATATTCCATTTTCTGAAAAGTAATTTGTTAAAATTACAATTATTTAATCATTTCTATGCATGCTCGTTGTTGATTACTAACAAGGAGTCGACACAGATTTGAAAGATACAAATCTGAGTGCCCTTTTGTGAGATGAAAGTATACATGAAATACTTCAAAAATATATATATATATATATATATATTTATTGGGGCCAACGCACTACAGATTTCGAGATATTCGGCGTTATTTTCATCGATTTTCAAGTATTGCAAACAGTAAATACTGTTTGTATTTAAAATTATTTCAGTTGTGTTTTTATTTTAAGTTTATTTTAAGTTTTTATTTAAGAGTTTTAAATGTAATACTACACTAACTGAATTTTAGTTTTTCTTTATTATAAAAATAGCAAATTTAGTATTCTCGTTAATTTTGGTTTTTAATTAAAAGTACTTTAATTCAGAAAAATAAAGTAAAACGTATACTGTAAATAATTACTTTAAAATAACTTTTCTTTTTTTTCTTATAATATGAGTATTCGCATATTAAAAAAAAGTTTAGTTACTTAATTATGCTTTACTTTCCTTTTCTGAATTAAAGTACTTCTAATTAAAAACGAAAATTAACGAGAATACTAACTTTGTTTTTTTGTAATAAAGAAAAACTAAAATTCAGTTAGTGATGTATTACATTTAAAACTCTTACATAAAAACTTAAAATAAAAGCACAACTGAAATAATTTTAAATACAAACAATAAATGAGTATCATCACAACATGATAAGAAAACAAAGTTTAATTAAAGAAATTAAAATTAACGTGTGTAACATAATATTAACAGCAAAATAATAAGGCCAACACACTAGTTTAAAATTCATGAT
>JAFIDM010039579.1:0-20637 GCA_023159025.1 Thereuonema tuberculata | reverse complement strand
AAAATAAAAGAAAGTCACTTATCAAATTCTATTTATAATTTTGTTATGAACTTCTTAAATACAAATCAATATACTTATCAAAAAAATAAGAGAACTACTAAAATATAAAAAAATTTAATAGCAGCATTAAATAGCAGCAGCACTTTAATGACGGTATTTTATTTATGTAGCTTCTATTGATTTTTCGAAGCCTTTCGATAGTGTCAACCACAGCATACTTTTAAATAAACTAAAATGTTATAGTATGATAAAACACACAAGAAATTATTTACTTCTTTAAGATTTAGAATCGAAATTAATAAAAAAATTTTAATAAATTATATAATAATAAAAGTTGTGTTCCTCAAGGCTCAAACCCGGGTCCACTATTGTTTATTTTACATATCAATTCAATTACTGATTATATTAATTATTCTTCTATTTTGAAATGTGCAGATGACGTTTTATTTTTAACGATTAATGGGAATCAAATGACTGCCTATTATAATCTTCATGAAAATAACATTTCTACTTGGGCTTATCCGAACAGAATGACAATCAACCAAATAAAACAAAAAATTTGCTTATATAAATTAAAAACAAAAAAGTTCACATAAATATAAATTTTGTGTTACATGATTTTCAATGTCCCAGTTTTAATAGACATATTGAAAACAAAAAAAAGTGTAGGATTTCAGAGTACGTAGAAAGTCAGAAATCTTAGATATTTACATTGATAATAATTACAATTGGGAAACTCAATTTTTCGACATTATAAAGAAACTAACACTCTTTGAAATATATATTTTATCATATAAAACATACTTTTCCGTTTAAATACAAACTGTTGATTTTTAAATCTTTTCTTGATCCTATTTTGGACTATGCCTTAATAGCTGGATTTTTAACTAAATGCCAAATTAATAAAATTATTAACCTAATTTTTAAAATAGTTGATAACCATTTACATTAATTTTAAAAACAAGTCTTCTGGAGGAAAAAAAAAAAGAAATACAATATTTAGACAACTGAAGAAATATATATATATTCCTCAGTTGTCTAAATTTTTTTTTATATATATATATAAACAGATTCTAAAAAGTATTTCTTATTATAGAAATAAAAAGCAAGATAGTAATACTGGAATTTTAACTAGAAATAACAGGTTAACAATTTTTAAAATTCCCGAATAATAATTTTGGTTTAAGAAATGAAAATTGAATGAATTTCAAATTACTTAGTCCATTAAATTGGAATAACTATAATGGTAATAGTGTTCATAAAATTAAAAAGCTTTTATTTGATATAATTTATAAAAAAAAGCAAACCTTTCTAAATTGTAATTCATTACAATTTAATTTTTTTCTTCACTTTGATAATATTTTAACTGAATAGTCACATATCAATTATTCCAGCACCTATAACACAAGTTATTTGTACGTATATCACACCTAATAGACCTGGTTACATTAAGAAAAATCCAAAGTAAATCTAAAATTCTCTTATGAATTAAAATCTAATATCAGTAAATTCTGAAGTTTCCAAGATCTCAAGATCATCCCATACAAATTATTTTACCACAAAACAAAATTTTAGTTCTCTCCTATCCGACGAGGGAGATTTACCTGTTTTTTTTTTAACATAACGTCAGAAAACAACTGATATCTAGGACCATCAGTGTCGGCGTAACCGAGCGGTTCGCTGTAAGGTCATGTGCCGGCATATGTGGATAGGATTCCCGGCTGTGGACTTGGCTGCTTCAATTTCCTTTTCTGTGTGTTTCAGCCTCTTCTTCGCTTTATCTTCGGTCTGACGTCATTCATTAATGGCGTCCTGGGGCAGGCAATGGGAAACCACCCCAGTATCTGTTCCTTAGAGATGAGCGGCTTTCCGGTTTGGGAGCGCCTAGCGACAAGGAGTTGGTCTTCAGAATTAGTCCGTGTCGGCGAGGCCGAACGGTCTCGACAGCGGTCTGCCGTAAATCCGTGTGCCGGCATCTGGGTTCGATTCCCAGACGAGGACTTGGTTGTTTCAGTATCTTCTCGTGTGGTTTTCAGTCTTTTCTTCGTTTTCTCTTCGGTCTGACGTCATTTCAAAAGGAAAAAGCTTTTGAAGGAATTTTATTAATTCTTTTATAATCTTCCTACAGAATGCATCTTTGGATTGTACAATTGCCCAACTATCTTTCTCCACCAAGAACATTTTACAGTTTATTTTAGACAACAAATCAAGAAACACGTTTGTAGAACCTATCCTATAATGAACAACGAAGTCATATAGTTGTAACAATAAACTCCGAGTCATTCTACTTTTGATATCACAGCTCTTGTTCAAACATATTAGGGCATTATGATATCTGTTGCACAAAGACTGTTTCAGAGTTTGTGGTACCTGATACAACAGAAATAAGGACTGATAATCTGCTCTTCTGGTTCAGACTGTTCAACTTCGATTGGTTTCTCTTCAAAATTCAAAGAGGAGGAATCTGCATTCTCCTGCATTGCTTTAAGTTTATCCAGCTGGGAGGTTCATTTTCAACTTCAGGACTAAGTCTTTCTTTTTTAATAGCGTCAACATCTGAGTCCTCATCCATTCGAAGCCTTTGCCTTGAATCTGTATTATCTTTGTCATTGATTGATGTGTCATCTTCCATCTTTTCATCTGAGATATTATTTAAATTCTCATTTAACTGTTCTGAATTTTTATCTGAAAGCACAATATGTTGCTTTTCTGAATCCACTTCTTCAGAGGTCTTTCTCTCAGCTGTTGTGATTTTCGCAACGACCCGGCTTTCTTTGTTGCCCAAATCGACCAC
Organism: Thereuonema tuberculata; assembly: GCA_023159025.1. Taxonomy (NCBI): domain Eukaryota; kingdom Metazoa; phylum Arthropoda; class Chilopoda; order Scutigeromorpha; family Scutigeridae; genus Thereuonema; species Thereuonema tuberculata. The sequence goes on along the minus strand of JAFIDM010039579.1, from coordinate 17,843 downwards.
TTCCTTCACCACTTCTTTCTCAATTTCCTCTTTTTCTTCTAGGACAGAGGCTGATCTGGTGGCATTTCTTCGGATTTTCGAGTTTTGGGTTCACTTCTCGTACTGCGAGCCGTCCGTGGAGACCAGATGACAGGAATAAAAGCGGCGGCGAATTCTTGTGCTGGTTTCAATCTTTGTGTGCTGTGTGCACCTCTTGCTCACCGAGGGCTTGACTTTGGACTGCTCTGTTGCAAAGATTTTGGACCAAGAGTATTTTTCTTTTTTTTTTTAAAGTTCTGGCATTTTAACGTTCGCTTTTAAAGTACTTGTTCTTTTCCTTGGTTCTTCTTTCATACTGTGATCTAAAAAACAGTGTTTTCACCTTCACTGGAATTTCTGAGGCGTTTTCGTTTATTTGCCGCTTTAGTTACAGAAGTATTTTTGGAGGAGGCTGTTTTTATGTCGTAATTTGTATTTATAAAATCTCGGGAGTCTTTTTCTCTGGTACTGTCCTTTGAGGGGCTGTTTTAACAGGAACTTTGCGAGGTGCTGAATTTGATTTGCTTCGACTGGCTATACTGGATTTTTCTATAAATATACGAATTATTTCCTCTTTCGTTTGTTCTCTTCTAGCTCTTCTGAGGACAAGAGGCCTTTCTCTCTGTTTTACTTCTTTCATTTCTGCACTTCACCTTGTCGTTTTTTTAACAACGGTTTGGGCTTCACCGCTCTGTTAACTTCATCTTCTGCAAACGCAATTGAACGCTGTATACTTTTACTTTTGCTCCTAGTAGTTCTGGGATCAAGTGGTGTGGCAAGCTTTTGAGGAGGACGATGATAAGGAGTTCCTTTCTCTTCGTTTTGGTTTAATTGAGGGAGAAATAGTTTCTGTGAAAACTGTAATCAGAGAGCAGGTTCGAGTACTGCGCTTTTTTTCTTTTTCTTTTGAAACCTCACAGGTCTTATAACAGTACGAGTTTTCGGCAACTTAGATTTTGCTGATTCAGGGGCTTCAGGAGTTTTCTTAAATGTGTTGAAATGCAAAAAAAAGATTTCTTAAACTTTATGGAAAGAAAAATGTTGAAATGCAAAAAAAAAGCCACAGCATGAATCCAACTGTTCCCAGCAATTAGTGCAGATGGATCCTCGATACTTATCGAACCCAGCTGCTAACATCAATGAATCTTAAAAACTAAAAATGCAGACTTGAAAATCTCTTAAACTTCGCTCTGGTATGAAAAAGTCGCCATTGAATATACCTGTGTCGCCCTTTGGTGAATGTGTTCATTCCCTTCCCCCCCAAGATTTTATTCTGCATTTTTTTTCTCCAAATTATGGGAAATGATGGAAGAAATATTCTTAGCATTTTTTGCCATGAGTTGTTTTTTTTCCCTTTTCAAATCTTATCCGACAGAGAATTTTTTTTAGATTTTGAAGATGATATTTATAGTATTTTCCATATTTATAGTATTTTTCTAAAAAAAAAAAAGGGTTTGCCGTATATAGTCATTAAGTAGCGATCGGTTTTGTCTGGAAGAAACATCTTGAACTTCGAGCACTGAGTCCAAGATGTCGTCGTTTTGTAATAGCATTATCGTGATCACGAAAGGACAAAATTTGCATATCAAAGCAAGAGGAATATTGTAGAACGTTTTTAATTATTTCAAGATCTGTAACTGTAGAAAATGCAACAACTAGAATGTTTACGTCATGTTTATAAGATTTAGTTACGAATTTTAGCAGATGGCGCTGTAACGTCCTGGAAACATCAATCAATAAGGAAATTACATCGTAAAAAGCTCTTCTTTCATGAACTCAACTGTAATCATTTAAATTTAGTTACTTTTAACACTAGTTCTACTGAATATTTCGAAAGATACTCTGTCCGTCATAAAGTCTGCATCGGATCTACTACTCCGGGAACTTCTCATTTTATCACGAAATACGTCCAGCCTCAACCTTCAGACGAAAATGTTCAACTCTAGACGTGATGTGATCAAATAGTCAACTATGTCTGAATGGGAGCTTTCCAATCGACCATCAGCATTTTGTTATGATATGTAAATTTGAACTTCTTTTAAAATCGGATATGTTGGATAATTAGCGAACTGTTCCAGAAGAACTTTTCTTTCAGCTCAAGATGTTGTTCAACAAAAATTAAAAAACTTCATTGTCGAATTGTGATTCGAAATTCTTTATGAAGAAGTTCAATTTCATTAAATTTCTTTAATATAAGTTAAAAAACAATTAAGTTAAAAATAAGGATTAAGTCAAATGAAAGTCAAATTAATATATAATTTTTCTTACATTATAATTATAAACTAAGCTAGACAATATGATTGTAAGTTTTTTCCTTCGAGGGAAGTTGTGAATTGGTTCCTAGGATACCTGTTGTTTTTTTAATGTTATGTACTAGTTTTAGAAATCTTCCTCGTTCGATAGGAGAGGATTAAAATTTTGTTTCGTGGTTAAATAATTTACATGTGTAGATCTTAAGATCTCGGAAACTTCAGAATTTACTATTATTATCCCTGAATTGATATGAGAATTTTAAATTTACCTTTGAATTAAGGTTGTGTTTGTTATTAAACGTTAAATTTAATATATTGATTTTGTTTACCTGTTAAAAATAGTTGTTTTACTTTTATTTTATTCTTCAATTGTGCGTATAAACAAATAACTCTGCAATAACTTACTTAGTCCATGGGCCAGCCAACATATCGGTATAATTTGGGGGTACCAATTTTCCTTTTCACAGCAGTTAGATAGGGTTATAAGGATGTCAAAAAACCATGATTGCCATCTCAAAGTGGTAGCTAATAAAAATGGCGGCCAATCCAAGATGGCGGATATTGAGTTTTAAGAAATCAGCTGTATCTCGAGAACTATTCATCCGATTTCATTACTGTTTTTTTTAAACTAAAGTTCTGTATGTGTGCTTCAACTTTAGTCATATGCACTGTTTCGATAAACTCAACCGTTAATTAGTAATTAAAGAAATATTGAAAATTTTCTGAATTGTTTTGTGATTTTTTTGTTTTAAATCGAGTTTTTAGAAAATATCTTGTACATTAGAAAAAAAAGGTTAAGATGTAGTGTAATAAATTATCTTTAAGTTGATGTATTACATGTATGGATCTGATAGCCGAAAACACGGAAACATGAATTTGAGTTTATTTCCGTTGAAATGCACCATTTACTAAATAACAGCGTACAGAAGTAAAAACTTCAGATATACTGCTTCAATAAAACCAACCGATTATTATTACTAGAAACATTTCTGATTTTCTTGTTAATTTTTTTATTAAAAGTTTACAAAATAACTATAGTACAGTTACATAAGAAAAAGCCTCAGATAAAAGAACAATTTAAATTATCTTTAGGGAAACATTACTTTAAACGGTATAACATCTAAACAAAAATTAAAAGTAATCTTCTTCTTCACTTTCAGAAGATTCGTACAAATTAAAATCTGCGATATCTTCTTCTTGTTCAGTACTGTTTTCACAATTTGACAGTCTGCACATGCTAGGCCACTTTAAGTTGTTAACCATACAAGTACACAATGGAATTTGACACGACTTTGAGCAAAAGCAGCTTAGGAGTTCTAACACTGCTTCAGGTAAAGGTGCTCCAGTCATCCACTTGAAGTGGAGCATACCGTCTTCATCTAGCATCCATCCATGATCCTCTGGATCTGATATTTCGGGAAAGTTATTCAAACATCTCTTCCAAATAGCTGCTTGATAATTAGCTCGTTTAGAATGTGGACTTAATAAATCTTCGCATGGAGGAAGTTGAGCTGAGTCTACTTGACCTTGTCAACTTTGGAACATGTGGTATCTTAGTTCGTTTATGTTTTCTATTTTGGTGTTCCTTGAGTATAACTGACTAGTGAACTTTTCGATTAAATCGAGGTTAGAATTCGAAAGTGTAAATTCATTCCCAAGCCGTGAAAACAGCAAGCTAAATTCTGTATTTGCTTGTATCAGTTTCAACGCTTTCAGCTTTCCTTGCCCAGAAAACGCACTCACTGTATCACAACCTGTCCAAGCATGTAATCCTGATAATGTTAATTTCATACTACAGCCAACGACAGATGTTAGTTTTTTTATGTCTATCAATCTGATTCGATCACTAGGTCCGCATTTTATATACAGGTTGCTCTCTACGTCGATGCTGGATGATGCATAAAGAGCTAGAACCAACACGTCTGTGTCATCAGATACACTTATTACATTTGGAAATTCCGTAGCAGCATTCTTTATATGTAGCATCATACGCGTATCTGCTTCTTCTTGAGAAGAGGCAAGTTTTTCCACTTCATGAGACCCACTGCCAGTTATTTTAATACACTTGTTAGAGTGAGTAACGTATAAAGTTATCAATCTTTGTCCTTTATTTTCTTCTTGGCAGTTATCAGCAAGAAATATTGTTAATTTATTTTTACTGTCACCACTTTGTAGGAGCATCTCCATTTTATGAGTCTATGACCGCCTTTAATTTTCTTGAAATGTATTCCTGCAGCTGAACCTCGACTGCGGCGTTCAGCCGATTTTATTGATTTGTCTTTATAGGTGTCAAACACAACATCAATTCGAGTGCTGTAGTAGGCTGTGTTTAAGACTTGATCGAGGACTGCATCAGATAACTGATCAATGTTCTATTCTCTCCATGTAATTTTTGAATTAATGCCATCCCATCAATTATCGTAGCTGATGAAGATATATTTCCATCTGTAGGTGAGACTAAGCTTTCCAGGTGTTTTCCGAACACGGCTTTCATATTTTTTTTCATAGTTCCATCTGGGTTGGAAATACTCCAAGGTAAAGATCCCAAAGGATGACTGAACATTTCAAGCATATTCAAACGTCGGTTTTCTGCTATGAGTATTATACTGGCAAAAAGCTTTCTGTCGGACTTAATGATCACGTCTTTATTTTTGCCATATTTTTTCGAAGTTTTTGTGGATGTAAAAGTCTGTTTGTTAATTTTTTTTATGGGGTCAAAAAACTTCTCCCCTTTTTCCAGACGATCTTTTTTAAATGTTTCATAAGCTTCTTCGCCTTTTTTTCGCACAGTGAGCAGAGATGACTGAACATCTGAAGGTACTGCTCTTCCTGTTGATAAGCCGACTATACCTGAAGGATTCGTTTCAAATGGATTCGTCCACTCGGTATGTAATAGTTGAATTGCAGAATTGCAGTTCATCTATTTTTATTCGAGGTGCATGTAAGTCGGAGTGGGAAAAATTACTAGTAATATTTAAGTTTTCTCGTAACTGTCTCAAAGGTGATGCACGGTATTCAGCAGTTATGTAGTATTTTTCCATAGCGCCTTTTTTTAAACTAAATCCTTTTTTATCTCCTGAAGTTTGTGTATCTTTGTTGACTGTCTCCTCCAGTGTTTGATCTACAGGAATACGTGAAAACGGGTTTTTGCTACCGAGTTGTACACAAAACCCTCCCTCTTTTAAGTTTTTAATAATTTCAGGATGAGCGTCAGCCAGATTAGACATGTCTTCATAGTTAACCGACAAGTATCGTGCGTAGTTAATTTTGTCCAATGCAAAACACCAGGGAATCATTTGTTGAATACATGCCATGTAAAGAAGGCAGTTTCCTTCTCTGTTACTTCTTATTAATCCAAGCCAACAGCTCTACCATGTCTAAGTATGTCATCCAGAACGATGAGAAAGATCCATTTTCATTCCTCAGATAGTTTAAATAATTTTCAAATAGTTCCATGACTTTTAATTATTCTAGAATCTTCAATTGAACTTTTGAAAGTGTCATTGCATATGTTGTCACGGAACTTTTCTATAAGCATATCTACATTTTCCATTTAAGAAAATATTTCAGGAAAGTCCGTTTTCAAGTGATCTACAAATCGTTGGTAGATGAGTCGCATGAGCACTTCGTATATACACTTATGTAAACGAATTCCACGATTGTACTGCTTACCTTGAGGACATTTTGGATGGATCCCTGTGCAATACATCCTATTTTCACTGCCGTATCACCAAGCCCAGCATCACCAATAGTTTACCAATGATAGAAAGTAAATTGCATATAATATGAAATCCACCCATCATTATGAAAACGTCTTTGAAGGTTTGTGGATGGCACCAAACAATTTCCATCGCTTTTGCAAAGATAGCTTGGTCTAGAACCAATGTAATCATTTCTAACTGAATTTGGGACCTGATCTGTAAACATTGTCTTAAAATATCATGAACAGTTGACAAGTCTGTTGCAGGCTTGTTTATATACGGTACATATGCAACAGTATCACCTTTAATTGCAACATTGTTTCTTATCAGTATATTAAATCCTGTCCATGAACATACAGTCTGACATTGTTCATTGCGCAGTCTACTGACTACCCAAAGTAAGTTCTTTCGTTGTGCATCCTTAACATTTTCAATGCGTACATGTGGAAGTTCAACAGTAGTAGGGTTTTTCCTTTTCCCGACTATGCAATCTTGAACACACGGGATTATCATCAAGATACTCCGTTGCTTTCCCTTGATTACTGTTATTACTATATTTTAAAACATTAAAATAGCTCCTCCGCCCATCTTTAAATAAATACATAATCAATATATAAATAAATACCATATATGATGAGGTATATATTTATGTTATTATTTACTTAAAATTGTGTTAAAAATATTAAAATACATTCAAAACTGTATGTTTTTCAACGCTACAACTTGTATCTGAAGTTTTTTCTTCTGTACGCAGTTATTTAGTAAACTGTGCATTTCAACGGAAATAAACTCAAATTCATGTTTCCGTGTTTTCGGCTATCAGATCCATACATGTAATACATCAAATTAAAGATAATTTATTACACTATGTCTTTCATCTGAACCTTTTTTTTCAATTGTATAAGAAATTTTGTAAAACCACAATTTAAAACAAAAAAAAACACAAAACAATTCAGAAAATTTTCAATATTTCTTTAATTACTAATTAACGGTTGAGTTTATCGAAACAGTGCATATGACTACAGTTGAAGCACACATATAGAACTTTAGTTAAAAAAAACAGTAATGAAATCGGATGAATAGTTCTCGAGATACAGCTGATTTTTTAAAACTCAACATCCGCCATCTTGGATTGGCCGCCATTTTTATTAGCTACCACTTTGAGGTGGCAATCATGGTTTTTTGACATCCTTATAACCCTATCTAACTGCTGTGAAAAAGAAAATTGGTACCCCCAAATTATACCATTTCCTTATATTTGGCTAGCTGGCCCATGGACTAACTCTCCTACCACCGCGCCGTTTGGACATTTTTACCCTAGAAGCCTAAACGATTCACAGTAGATATTTAAGTTATTGCTAAGAGGGTGTAGATATTTAGTTTTTGCTAACAGATAAATTTGGTGATATAGCTGGTTTTTTTTTTTTTTGGTTTTTTTAAAAAGACATTAACTTATTGGTACTTGTTCCTTGGTTAGGGAATGGGGCACGTTAAAGATAATTTTGGTAGCACATCGTGGTTACTGTTTGAGGTTAATAGTCTGTATTTTTAGTTTTTCAAGATTCATTGAACTTAACAGCTGAATTCGATCAGTATTGAGGATCCATCAGCTTTAATTGCTGGAAACTGTTGGATTCATGCATTGACTTTCTTTTTTGCATTTTTCTTTGCGTAAGGTTCAAGGACCTTTAATCATCCCAAATAAAAATGCACCTAAAACCCTTGCGTCAGCAAAATCTAAGCTGCCGAAAACTCGTACTGCTTTAAGATCTGTTAGGCTTCAAAAGAAAAGGAAAGAAAACGCAGTACTCGATGCTGCTCTCTGATTCCACTTTTCACATAAACTGTTTCTCCCCTAGCAAAACCAAATCGAAGAGTGCATGGAACTACTTGCCGTCCTCCTCCTCAAAGGCCTGCCACACCACCTGGTCTCTGAACTACTAAGAGCAGAAGTAAAAGTACACAGTTTTCAAGTGCATCTGAAGAAAATGAAGTTAACAGAGCGATGAAGCACAAACCTGTTGTTAAAATAGCGACAAGGCGGAGTGCAGTAATGAATGAAGTAAAACAGAAAGAAACTCCTCCTGTCCTCAGAAGAACTAGAAGAGAACAAACAAAAGAGGAAATAATTACTATTGAGATAGAAAAATCCAGTATAGCCAGTCGAAGCAGATCAAAATCAGCACCTCGCAAACTCCTATTAAAATAACCCCTCGAAAGACAGTACCAGAGAAATAGGCTCCCAAATTTCTTAAATGCAAATTCCGACACAAAAACAGACTCCTGCAAAAAATACTTCTGCAAGTAAAGCGGCAAATAAACGAAAATGCCTCAGAAATTCCAGTGAAGGTGAAAAAAACTTTCTTTAGATCACAGTATTAAAGAAGAACCTAAGAAAAGAGCAAGTACTTCACAAGGGAACGTAAAAATGGCAGCACTTATAAAAAAAGAAAAATATCCCGAGTCCGAAGTCTTTGAAACAAAGCAGTCCAAAGTCAAGCCCTCGGCAAGCAAGAGGTGGACGCAGCACACAAAGGTCGAAACCGGCACGAGAATTCGCCGCTGCTTTCACTCCTGTCACACGGTCTCCACGGACGGCATTACGAGAAGTGCTCCTGAAACTCTAAAATCCGAAGAAATGCCAGCAGATCAGCCTGCCCGAGAAGAAAAAGAGGAAATTGAGAAAGAAACGGTGAAGGAAGTAGTCGATTTGGGCGACAAAAAAAACCGGCTCGTTACGAAAACCACAACAGCTGCGAGAAAGACCTCTAAAGAAGTGGATTCAGAAAAGGAACATATTGTGCTATCTGAAAAAAATTCAGAACAGTTAAATGAGAATTTTTACAATATCTCAGATGAAAAGATGGAAGATGACACATCAATCAATGACAAAGATAAACCAGATTCAAGGAAAAGTCTTCGAATAGATGAGGACTCAGATGTTGACGCTATTAAAAAAGAAAGACTTAGTCCTGAAGTTGGAAATGAACCTCCTAGCTGGATAAACTTAAAGCAATGCAGGAGAATGCAGAATCCTCTTCTTTGAATGATGAAGAGGAGCCAATGGAAGTTGAGCAGTCTGAACCAGAAAACCCTCTGCTGACAGTGAAGACGACACAGAAGAGCAGATCATCAGTCATTATATCTGTTATATCAGGTGCCGCAAACTCTGAACCAAACTCTAAACTAATGGTTCACAGTTTACAGCAAACTTTTAGGAAATTCTCGAAAAGAATATGGAATTTACCATGTTTTTGTTACCGTTTATTGGCCACAAAGTAGTACGGAAGAGGTATGTGAAAACGACAAAAAGTTTAGTTTACACGTAACTTGGTACAAAGCATACTAATTGGGAGTGGTTCATAGATGAACTATGAATGAAATGATGGGCCTCACTCCTACTTTTGCTATGTCGTTAACCGATTTTAGTCGGGATTCTCAAAAGGATGAACTAAATAATAAAAGGATGCCAGTAAAGTTTTCACATACTTCGTCGGAAATTAGAAATAACCGAAAACGAAGTAGCATGAAAAACAAGGAGATGTGTGATGGGAAACATGAGAAGAAAGAATTTCAAATAGGAGATTGGGTTTTTGTGAAAAATCAACCTAAATCTGATAAATTTAATAAGTTCAATAAAAAACTGTTTCTTTCTTATATTGGTCATTTTCTTATTTTGGGGAAAAGTAACTCCTTAATTTATGTCTTGGAATATAAGCATAAAACTGAGAGGAAGGTTCACATAGGACAAGAGAAACGTTATCATTTTTAATCAGATTCTTTGGTAACTTGATGAGTAGAGGTGGATAGGAAATTATACATCTCCCTGATTTCTCTGCTTATTTCCTCTTTGAGGCAGTGAAAGCCTGAAACGAATCTGTTCGTTGTTTAATTTGTTTGTTGACTCATTCTTAAGTTAATTCTATTGAGCTTTTATGAAGCAAGATAATATTGTTTGAGGTGCACCTCATCTATTTGTAGATGTGGCACTGTGGAATTTAGTTATTTGCACTGTGGAAGAATTAAATTTAAAGTAAAACACCTCTTTTTAAAAGAAAACAAAATTAATTTATTAAAATTAATGTTTAATAACAAACACAACCTTTAATCCAAAGGTAGCACAACCTTTAATCCAAAGGTAAACCTAAAATTATCTTTATCAAGTCAGGGATTATTAAAGTAAATTCAGAAGCTTCCAAGATCTTAAGATGAACGCATTTAAATTATTTAATTACCAAAAAATTTAATTCTATCTGACGAGGAGGATTTACCAGTTGTTCTCTTAACATATCAAAAAAACAAAAAACAAAAAAAACAGATATCCTTGGACTCTTTAAAATTAAAATATATTTAAATCGGTTTTTAATTTATTTAAAATTGAAATATGTAGTAAACCTATATTTACTAAATCATCATAAAACATATCAAACTTATAAACAAAACTTCCTTTATTTCCTCCAAACATATCCAAAATGCGCATTATGAAGATTTTTGTAGGAAATAAAGGAAGTTTTTGATTATAAGTTTTATGTGTTTATGATGATTTTGTATACGAATTAAAGATTTGAATCTTGAGGAGAGTTTTATGTTTATTAAAATAAGGATTTTGAGAAAAGATGCTGCAAAAAAAAATAATTTGGACATTGCTTCAAAAGTAAGAAATTTGGATATCTTCAAAATATAAGACATTTGGATATCTTCAAAATATAAGAAATTTGGATATCTTCAAAAAAAAAAAAACTAACATTTATTTTATAATTTCGAAGATTTATAATTTATTTGGATACTTCACAATGTTTGGACATTTCTTTTGTAAATTTATAAATTGTAATTTCGAGAATTTATTATAATTTGTAATTTCGAGAATTTATTTGATTTTGTAAAAATGCTTGATGCGTTCAGGTAAAACGTGTGGAGCGAGGCCTTTTTCATATTGTTCACTTACAGTATTGTTGTTTTGGAATCAAAAAATTCTTGATTAGGCCTATCATTTCTTGTTTTTGGGAAAAGAGAAAGATGTTTTCTTTGTCCCTTATTGCTTGAGAAAGAAAATCCGTTGAGGATTTTTGAAATATTGCGCATCATGGAGATGTTTGAAGGAAATACAGGAAGTTTTGTTAATATATTTAAACCTATTCGCGACTTTCCTGAAAGAAAAAAAGGCGTAAACATATTGGCTAGTTTTCTTTATAATTAAATTATAATATTTGAAAATTATGCAGTAATTACACTAACTGATAATGAATTTGACTTATTCCTTATTTTTAACAAAATTGTTCTTAAAATGAATACGAAGTCTTAACTTCCTATAAGGAAGTTCTAAACACAATTCGACGATAAAGTTTTTAACTTTTGTTGAACAACATCTTGAAGTAAATGATAAATAAAGAGTTCTTTTTGAATAGTTCGTTAATTATCCAACATCTCAGGTTTTAAAAGAAGTTAAAATTTACCTACCACGAACAAAAATGCTGATGGTCGAATGGAACGTTCCCATTGAGACATGGTTGACGCTTTGATGATATGGGCGATATCCATTATTGAAGGTTGCACATTTTCGTCTGATGATGGTGGCTGGATGTATTTCGTGATGATAAAATAAGAATCTTCCGGGGTAGTAAATCCAATGTAGGCTTTACATCTTCAAAATCGAAGAAAACCTCCGACGGATAGGATTTGAGAACAGAAATAAAACAAATCACGGCAAAATGAGAAGAATATTTCAGGGGGAAAAAAACATCCAGATTCCTAGCCTAACCTTCGTTTCATATGTTTTTTCCCAGTTCGACAGATAAATCACGGCGAACGTGCAACAAAAACCCTCGATCTACTAACAACGCTACATCTACAACTAGATGAGGTGCATCTCAGACACTACTATCGTGCTATAGAAAAACTCAATAACAATTAACTTAATAATGAGGAGTCAACAAACAAATTAACAACGCAACGAAACTGTCAGATTCGTTTCACGATAAGTAAGAGCAGCTAAAATTTGGTATACAATGACTACTTGAGGTCCTGAAGAAATTGAAAAATTTTCAAGGGCGATTTCCACCTGACAAACCTAACCATTCCTTTGTTAGTTTTTCTTTGAAATTTTATTTATGTATTTATATATATTTCAAGACTATAATATAATACGAATAAATTGTCACGAATCTAAATTTCGCCAAATACTGATGTACCCTATTAAGATAATCTAATAAACACCCTATTACACCCTATCAAGGTAATCTCCCAATTAAGATAAATCGTTCTTTATTGTATGTTAACAAAAATAGGAAATTCCGTCTATCGTTGTATTATAATAGATTCGTTATTATTGCATAAGGTGTAGCAACTTTGTTATTGTATGAATTATTACATTTATATAAAAGAATGCATTCAAAGTTACAATAAATATATTAAAAAAACACCAATCTTAAGAATCTCCAAATGGACGCTCAGAACTTTTAGATAGAAATTAAAATTAAAATTATATAAAATCAGTAAAACAAGTATAACTTTGGTATTTTGAAAATATAGTATTGAAATTATAATTTAATATTGTCGTTAATTGCAACTTGTAAATCATTATAAACTTGTAAATCAAGATAAAGAAATGGTTTCATACTGTACTCGAAATCACAGCGACCACTCATTTTGGGCCACTTACTATGACACCCAGATCGGAACTGGTATTTTTCTACATCTCTAGAAGTCATAAGAGTTGCAATTACGTATTAGTTATGTCTGCCCGATTTAGCTTGGTGAAGTCAATGTTTCATATTTTGCAAGTCGTAAGTTATTTACTGCGTAAGTTCTCAAAAATTTAGTTTATGCGAAAACAAAACAGTAGTTATTTATTTTTTCATTTATCAATTAACAAAGATGATATAATAAGAATGGTTTGATTGAGTCAGTTTTTATAATTTTTTACTTTTCCGAATTTACTGATAAGTAAAATATGTAAGTAAAGCATGTCGTTTTTTATTAAAAAATTCTAATAAATGAATTACGTTTCTCATACATGTAAAATCACACATGATAAATGTGGACTTCACATTTTGAAATTTTGTAGTATTATCATAATCTTTGAAAATAATATTGAAGATAATTTTTTAAGTTTTAAAGCTTCAGATCAGTCTGATTTGCCATATTATGTAGATTGAGATAATCCTTGGTATTGAGACCATTGACATAAGGCAACCAGGTTTTCGAACAAGGTTTTCTGATTGTATTCCACAACACGTTAATCTTCTGTTTACATCTTTCACATAGTCAAACATATAGAACAGAAGATGCCATAAAATAACATGTACTGAGATGCTGAGAACATATTCGATTGTAATAACTAAGTTATTTTTCACTATATCTGATTCGATTAAGTCAGTTTTATTATTTGTTGGGTTATCATTGAATTTCTTATGTTATTTTTTTTTACAGCTTTTGAAAAAACATATTTTTATAGAAATCCTAATTTCTTTACCCAGAAATCACATTCAGATCTTCATATTTTTTTCTTATCCTGTTCTTCTTTTCATTTTTTACTGAAGCTAAAACAACGTATTTCAGGCGATAGTTTAATTACTCTTGTGCGTTGTAAATCATAGAATGAAATAAACATGTGAACCTTTATTAGTTAGACCAAAAATTACGACCTTTATTAAAATGTATTTTATCCTTATAGTTCGTAATTTGGTTTGCCAGTGTTTGCATTTGTGGCGTAGTAATGATAATGAAATAATCACACCATCTTCTATGGTTTTGTTTAAGTAATAAATGAATTGAGACAGTCGGATTACATATTAAGACAATAAATGAATCGTTGTTACAGAATAAAGCCCATTGCACATGGATCCGAAAATCGGTCGGTCGGATCCATGTGTAATGGGCTTAAGGGGAGCGTTTGAGACCAAAACTATAATATTGAAATGAAAAAAGTAAGGTGAACGAAGGTGTTTTGAATATGTACATTTTGGACTTGTACGTAAATTGTGTTCCACAACACCCTCATTCACATTACCTTTTTTAATTTCAATATGATAATTTTGGTCTCAAACGCTCCCCTTTAGCCCAATACGCATGGATCCAACCGACCGATTTCGGGATCTATGAGCAATGGGCTTAAGGCAAACAGTGGACAGAAGTAGCTTGTATTGATATATTCATTACAACTGTCGTTCCAGACAAAATAATGTAATCTATAATAATGAACGTTTTCTTTTTATGAAAGTAAAACGATGAGAGGTCTCTAAAAACACATAAAGAGGATAACATAAAAACGTAAGTATTAAAAAGGAGACAATTTCTAGTTTCAAGTAACCTACGCCACACTTTCTCAAAGAGGGAATGAAGAAAACCACTGACATGTTAGGAAACAAATCCACGATTTGGATATGGTCAAGTCGACTAGAAACGGGTGAAAAAGGTTAAACCGATATTAGCGGTCGAGTCGAAAAAAATTGAAAAACATGTGTGTGTTTGTGTGTTGGGGGGAGGTCGCCAATAATCAGGTCGCCAAGGCTCGGAATCGAGTGAAAGGCCGTGATTGATTGATTGATGACAATGACAGACAAAATAACGCTTTTATATAATAGAATATCTTGAATATATTATATTATTTTTAACGTGCTGAATATTCAATTTACAAATCCAATGATCAAGCACAAAATTACAACGATTAAAATGTTAAAACATAATGATAAAACAACGTACGTATTCGGATCCTCTTACTTCTAGATCCTTTTTCAAGTTCTTAACCCCCTTTAAAAAACCGTTCCTTCCCTCTGGAAGTCGTCGTGTAAATGGATTGTGGTGAGGATTAACTGAGTGAATGATGGACTGCCCTCTGTTGAGGAAAACATGCATAAACCAAAGTGGTGCGTCGTCTGCTTGTCTTTTTTTTTATTTTATTTTATTTTAAATTGACATTTTTACTGATTTTATTGTTTATTTTATTGCTTTAACAATTTGATGAACTTAATAAGATAAAACTTTAAGAAAGATATACACTACAATATCATTAATTAAATAATTAGGTCGACGTTTTATCACAAACTAAGAAATGAAGAGAATTTATCAGATGGGAGTTTCTTACATCAAATTTAATCATTAATTTTGAAATGCTATAACAGAATTGTAATACTTATTTATGATTAAACAGAAATGTTAGCTTAAACAAATATGGTTATTGAATTATTTTCAGCAACAAATAACCTAGTAGGCTATAGCATCGCTGATGCAAAATAGATTATTTTGAAAATTCAATGAAACTTATATGAAGATATGATGACGATCAGTGGCTCAGTCCGGAGATTGGTTGGGATGAGATCCATGTCAGGTTCCTCCATCTTTTTCTATCCTCCGCCATCTTCTTCAGCTCCACAAAGCCTCTAATTCCCAAATCCTTGCAATGAAGATATAATAACTTTTATTAAATACAAGAACTTTAAGAAAAAATCAGGGAGTAGTATGTAATTTTCTAGAACTCATGAATCAGTAGTATGGAAAATCGTTTTATGATTTTTCTAACAGTAGTCGTCTCAATGAGTATCTTAAAGGAAGTCAGAAAAACCAGGCTTGTTTTTTTTTGCAAAATTACTTTATCTAAAACTTTAAAAAACAAGAAGAAGAATTATGGTAATATCTAAGTATTGGAACTGTACTGTTTTTAAAAAAGGAGAATCTTTCAATCAGTCAGTTTGTCATAACTTTAAAAAATGAATTAATTAATTTTCTAATAAATAAATTTCTCTAATTAATTTTTGAATAAATTTCTCCATTGAAATAAATAGCTGAATGGAATTTTTTTTAAACTCGACACTAAATAAATAATGCTGATTCCATTTTCTGTTATTGAGAAAATTAAAAATTTTAAACTGTTGTATTAAAAATGGATGGATAATTTTTATTTTAATTATTTCTTGAGGTTAAAATGAAGGAAAAAAATGTGCAATATATAGAAAAGTAAGTGTTTGAGATAGGGGACATCCTTGTGTTATGGACCCCCTAAGCAAGAATGCTCATAAACCTTAAATTATTAACATAAAAAGATTTAATTTGCTGGCTGCTCATAACAATTGTATAGCTACATGGTTCAAAAGTGGTACAGTTCTCTGGTAACTATTGATAATTGCAGAAAATATTTTTTTTTATTTTCTTGTCGGTGGTCCATATTAAAATTTACCCCTCTTTGCCCCCCCTCCCTTATGGGTCGAATTTTGAAAAATTTAAATCATAAAAATTATATGACTTGAATTACATTAAGCAAGCCCTAATTTGTACTTTTCGTTGAGTATATTAAAAAAAAAAACTTCAGGCTCATAGTAATATGCTTAGCATATTACACAACGTGGTCCATATTACACAACTGTGCACGGTTCATATTACATGCATGGACGGAGCAACATTGTTTCCATTCACATATCGCTATACAAAATAGCGCGCATAAAACACATGTCTGGAATGTGAAGAAAATAAATACATTTGCTACTATTAATGTGAAAATTATATTAAAATTACCTAACAGCAGAAAGTAATACATTCATTCTAACATACTTGTTACATCATGATCATATAAAACGGAAAACACAATTTAATACTCGTTCAAATGAAGGCCCACATGTAAAATATTTAATGAATATTATTGTTATCCAGCTTTGGATAACAATAATATTCACTGAAGGCAATTGGATGGTTCTGCCAACTAGTAGTGAACACATAAATTTCAACAGGGTCCGTATTACCCGATTGTCCGTAATACACGGATCTCCCCTACTTCTTGTCTTGTTTAGTGAAATTACTTTAAACGAATTCTAAATTTCTTTAAATTCGATTGCTGTATATTTTAAACTGATGAAATTATTTTAATTACAATCTTTAATTAGAAAGACTTTTTTTCTTTAACCACATACTTAATTTATCTATTTTGGCCACCGTTATTTTGGTACATTAAGAGTTTTGGTTGTAATCCTTCTGGATGTTGGTCTTTTATTGTCTTGATACATGGATAACAGCTGCGTCGATGAAAGGGAATCTCGTGGTTAGAGTTCAACCGTGTTATGGTTCTCCAACATTTTTCTCTTCTTTCTCTGAAGGTAAGTTTCACACATTCTTATTCTCTTAACCGAATAGTGGAACATGTGAAATCTGAGGAGAGTGGTGAAACCCACTTACCTCAAAAGATGGAAGACTTTGCGGAAGCATTTCACATTCTTCTTTAGGTTCTGCAATACATCGAGGAACTGTAATCAATCTTTAGCTACGCACAAGAGCGAACAGTTAGGTATAGTTTTAAAAAATATAGTAGAACATAGAAATAAGTCATTGAAAAATGCTTTAAAAATTAGAGTTGTTCAATTGATAATACTCTTAATTCTCCCAGAAATTAGTAGATTCTTTCTTTAGTACATTTTATCTTACAGTACCCTACCTTAACTTAGTAATGTATTCTTAAAGTATCTTATCTTAGCTTTCATTAATTTATTCTAACGTCATTAACTATCTTTTTTAATAAAGAGTGAGCATAAAGCATATTTCAGTAGAAGTACCGTAGTTACATCGTTCTGAATAAAAAATCCAAATTAAAGGTTACGAAAATTATACAATTTTCCATAATTCCAATCGTTAACTCTTCTGAATTCCAGAAAAGCTATTTCGAGTTTTTAAGTTCTCATTATCCAGGCCTCATCATTTTCGAAGGCTGAAAAGCAATTGAAAGGTTATAAAGAGAAATAATTTCACCAAACCTACATTTCTAGAACAAAAACTTCTTCTATTATCAAAATAACTTTACGTGCACAAAATTTTTTCATCCTCAGAAACAATGCCATGCACACGGGTAAATTCAAAAAACATTTATTAAAATCAGAATACAATGCGACTAGTT
>JAFIDM010039578.1:0-20641 GCA_023159025.1 Thereuonema tuberculata | reverse complement strand
TTTAACATGCCTGATTAGATCAAGTAATAGGTAAAAACGACGGCACAAAGCTAAAGAAAAGAATTCGCACCCTGAGCTGTCACCGGGAAGAGACTGGGATGGACCGTTTCGTCCTTTTTAGGACTCATCAGACAGCCAAACTTCACCGATGATAGACTCAGAAGGTGCGAGAGTATCCTGGGTCTCGCTCCCGAAAGCGGGAACTCCCACGATACTAACCTTGGCTGGCTGATGAGTCCTAAAAAGGACGAAACGGTCCGTTCAGTTTCTTCCCAGTGACAGCTCAGGGTGCGAATTCCTTCCGTTTGTTTTGTTGCGTCGTTTTTACATATTACACAAGTTGTATTTATTTCCCATTTTTATTTTTGAGAATTTCTTTTATTATTTTAAAAAATTAATAAATTATCACTGAAATGACATTATAGTAGCTTGTACTAAAAATTACATTTTAATATATTTTTAAACCGATGTAATCTTTATATTTGAAAGAGAAAAGCAAAAGATCCTCTTTCGTGTAGATTTGTTGACTTACAAAGGGCTATTTTTCGAATGATTCCTTCTCTATTTCAGCGCAGTGTCTTTTCTTTGGTATTACAATTGGCGTCTTCGTATGAGGCTGAGATTTCTACAGAAACTGCAGTATTAACTGAATTTCCTTTCATCCCATGTACATCCCACATCTAATGTTGTTCTTTAATTTCATATTTAATATAATTTTTCAATGGCAGGTTGTTACTCTGTGAATCTCCCCTTTCTTTATATTGAAATAACTCCTTTTTCTTGACTCCATAATTCATTTCGAAAAAAACCGCTGTGAGTTTTCTTCCATAGGTTTTTCGGCGTGTAACTATTTTAAATAGTAGCCTTGTTTGGATATTAATACACTCACTCCCAAAAGTTAAGCACGGAGAGGAAAAATGTTAATTTCCGTAAGCCATTCTGAATTAAAGAAGCTGAAATTTGCTGCAAAGGTAGAAGGAAGTATACAAATTATATAGGTAATAACCAATCACGGTTTCGCGTAGAGAAATATGCAAAACAGGCAGACGTATAAGAAGCCTGAATTGTAAAGGATGACAGAAGTTGCATTTAAGTGCTGATGAAAGGTGTTTAGAACGTTCGTACGATTTGTTTATAAACTAGACGTGTTTCTATAGCTTCCAGAAGACGAATGGAAGATTCTGAGCGCTGGCGGGCTAACGGACGCATTGAAGCAAAAAAGTTGTCCTAACAGCTGTAGCCGGTCGTCCAAGGGTTACGACCCCAACGAAAGATTGATATATTACTATTTAGCAAAGCGGAATCGAAGATCGACCTCCACACGTGTGACATCTTTGGTTGCACCGGCCATTGGTAAGACGATATCTGCCACTACATTTTGTCGAAGGCTACACATGAATGGTCTGGACGTCTGGGTACCACAAGTTTGTGTTCCTTTATCCGTCCAATCCAGAGGGGCAAGATTATAGTGGTGCCACCAGCATGTGAATTGGACTATGTCTGATTGGGGTAGCGTTATGTTCGATGAGTCCAGATTTGCCCTACAATCCAATGATAAGCGTGTAAGGGTCTCGAGGGAAGAAGGCACACGCAATCGGCACCAGAACATCACCGAACATCACGCATTCTGCGGTGGAAGCATCATGGTCTGGGCAGAGATTTCATTGGGATATTGGACCGACCTGCACATCTACAGGCTAGGTTCTGTGACGGTTGTACGGTAACGAGATGAAGTCCCAGACCCCATTGTCATCAGTTTGACAATGGTCCTTCAGCAGTTGGTCCTTTTTTCGTTTTAAAAGATGATAATGCGCGCCCCCACAGAGCTGCCATCTTTGACGACTTTCTGAAGAGAGAGGGTATTGCACGTATGGAACGGCCGGCTTACTCGCCGGACCTTAATCCAATTGAAAATCTTTGGGATGTCCTCGGCCGTGCTATATTTCGACATTTCCCACCTCCAGCCACTCTCAGAGATTTGGAAACTGCCCTACAGGACAAATGGCGATTACTGGACTCTGCGGTGGTTGATCACCTCGTAACAAGCATGATCACACGCTGTAAACTTTGTATGCAGGTGAGGGGTGCTCACATACCCTATTACTATCGGGTTTGATTGTTTGTTTTGAATTTAAACATCATTTTCTTAATAACGCAAATATTATGGCATCTTATAATTTATAAAAATTCAATATTTTTGTTTAAGACTATATATAATACACTGTTTTATTTCATAAAGAAACATAGAGCTACTTAATTGCTGCATTTCATATCAATCAAAGTAGTACTTGTCCATTTTTTCGCATTTTACCGCTCCGTGCCTAAGTTTTGGAAGTGAGTGTATTCAAATCTTCTTATTTCCAGGTGTCAAAACAATCTAGCTTTGCTAGAAATCGCCAATCTCGCAGTAAAATACTCGTTGTTGACCCACCTGATAATTTAGCAACAGCTCCTTTTATTTCATTTGTTTATGTGATTGAAATACAATAAAAATCGAAGACAC
The DNA here is from genome assembly GCA_023159025.1 of Thereuonema tuberculata. NCBI lineage: Eukaryota > Metazoa > Arthropoda > Chilopoda > Scutigeromorpha > Scutigeridae > Thereuonema > Thereuonema tuberculata. The sequence goes on along the minus strand of JAFIDM010039578.1, from coordinate 18,138 downwards.
CTTATTACCTCAACTGGATGATTCACGAGTTTCACTACTAACTTTTGAAACTTAAAAAGTTGTTTTTTACATTGTTATCTTTGCCTGCTTGCCAAAGTTATTTTGAGAATTTACGAAATATTGAAAATAAGAATTTCTTTTAATTAGTTTAATTTTCGTCAGTACCACAACTTCATCTATCTTCTGTTTTTCGTAGTGAACAAGTACATTTTACTATTTGTGTTATCAGGCTAACTTTGCCCTACCTATATCCATTTTTATCCATTCTGAAGTGTGGTCTTCAATTTTTCAACTTTAATTTTATTAAAATTTAAGGGTTGTTATTCTTCAGCGAATTCAAACAAAAAAAAAATGTTGCAACTTTATTTTTTGTTAAAGGCCTATTTTTAATTTTTTGGAAGCTGTAATAATTTTTCTAAGCTCTAATATGCAGTTTATCTTATTCCATAATTTCAACTGATTTATGTGAAGAAAAAAGATAATTTATTTAATTTTGCGGAAAATGATTAAAATAAAAATAAAAAATGCAATGAAGAAACTTTCGAAGCTGCATTTGAAGTTGTAAACGGATTTACTGTTGGATTCCATAAGTTGAAAGGACTCCTTGGCCCGCTTGAGAAAATCCCTTCCAACTTAAAATCTAGCTTTTACAGCGCGTCTTTTAATTTTTGTAATCACTTTATCCGCCTCTACTTTCACAGTAGAACTACCATGTTAATACTCGTTGATTGTCAAATGTGTGGATCCTCGTTTTACATCTTTGCCGACACAGCCAACATTTCACAATACCATCAATAAAAGTTCTACAGAATACTTGAATAAAACCGTCATAGTAAAACTTTTCTATTCCACGATGAGACTATAGTTGACCTACCATTTCTAACCGAATTTAACCATTCGAAAAACCGGGAACTACTGTAACCAAGATTTATTTTTGCGTTCTATTAGTCAGGTCAGAAGTAATGGACACAAACAATTTCTACGAATTTAAGGCAGGTAAAGCGGATTACTGTTTAATAAGTGCATATTAAAGCCACTACAAATATTCTTGGTAAATTCAAATTTATTTTGCATAGTTTTTAGTTATTTTAAAAAAAATAAATAATTTGTTTTGTATGTAAATAATCAAATCAAGTGTATTACTATATTTATCAGTTTTGAAGCTCTTATTTAATTTAAAGTATAAATTAAATAAATAAATAGTTTATTCAACGCTTCAAACGAAAATTGGAAATTTAGTTTGAATATGATTTGAATATTTAAATTTGAATGACGTAATCGAGAGATGAGATAAAAGCTTATCTGGTGTAGTCAAATAAAGTGTATTACTATATTTATCAGTTTTATTTGTCATAAAACGAATTTATCCCCATGAAGTTAAATAAAGTCCTTATTCGAGTTTGTAGAATTACAATATTTCGCGGCGAGTCAAATGGACCGCGGGATGTGCCCATGATGAGTTGTACCTGACCCGTATTAACAGATGCCCTTCTACACTTGTTACAGTTTGATACGTCTCTTTTGTTTCTAATAATTCCGAAGCAATATTACTTGAATATTTGTATTTCCATAATCTAGTATTTGAATCCTGTAAAGCCAAGATTTTAAGACTTTTTAAAAACGAAATAAAAGAAATAGGTATTTTCATAAAAGGAAAATGTGGATAACTTCTTACAAAATTATTTAAATTTACACTTAAACATTGTTACAATAAGTTGAGAAATGCTACTTAAACTATAGTTATTGTATGTCAATTTATCATTTACTGGAATTTCGCTGAAATATGAATTTTAGAATACTAATGATAAGTCAGATATTAAAAGAAAATCCTGATCTGGAAATTACTTTTAGAAGAAACAAATTGCAATGATCTATTTATGGATATTTGAGGAAATCTGGAATAAAAATTAGTTGCCTTCAAATTCTTTAAGACGAATAGATGACTCCGGTCACCATTTGTGGTTTTAATAATTCCCTGAAGTCGTTTCAGCGAAATTCTGTGCGATACCGGGACTGTAATCTGATTAGATGAAATTTTTTTTTTAATTGATCACTTTTGAATAATTCAAGATATTCAGCAATGAAAAGTTTAAAATGGCTGAAAAATTAAGAGAATTATCGTATAATTATAAAATGTTTTGTTTGTATATTGTAATGAACGATACTCTGACATTTCGATATCAGTAATTTTAAATTGTATTGTGATCATTGGTTTCATCCCTGTTGCTAAACAAAATCCCGTTCGGAATCTTCACGGACATCACGCTTTTGTAGTTTGCCGCCAAAGAATATAGGTCCAACTTGCTGGCTTAGCAAAGTATTATCAGAAGCGAAATATAATGTTCTTAATACGAAATTTCATTTTTCTAAACGAATTCAATAAAATTGTGCTTTTCCTTAGGCAATAATATTTGTATTTATTCTCCGCCAAGGTTCCCATAAAGCAATTTCGTAATTCATATCCCTGATACTTGATGGCGCTACAAGCAATGACTTCACACCATTGTATATCCTCCCTTAATAAGACCAGTGTCACACAAGGCGATTTCAGTTGCGCGATTCTGTGAGAACATACATTTCAGTTTGACCTGTCACACGTAAAGCCCTCTATTACCAAAGTAGCGTCAGACTTTTCCGCGACACTTGCCGACAACGCTGCTCTGCTATTGGTCAGCATACGATCACATGACCACAAACCGCCATTTTGGAGTCTCATTACTTTGGACGCTGCATTGGGTTGGTTAGAAATCTTTTCTCTGCTGCTTCCAAGTTTGAAAATTCTTGAAATGCTAGCGTTTTGCTGTGCATTTAATTGTGGTAATCGTGCTTCGTCAACGATGGCTTTATCTAGGATTCCACAAGGCGATCGAAATCGTTCTCGGCGTGAGATTTGGTTGAAACGAATTTCGAGAAAACATTTCTCAGCGACACAAATCAAAAATGCAAGACTTTGTCAGGTATGTTATGCCTATACCTTTTTTTTATTAATTATTATATTAATTTTATTATTTTGAAGTTAATATATAATTCGCTTTTCAGGAGTAAATAAAGTTCCTTTTCCTAATTATTTGTTCTCCACGTGTTTAATAGTATTTGGTTGCAAATGTCGAATACCTTCAGATTTTCTACTGAAGGTTTTATCTGAAGGCTTTCGACACTTGCACACGTAGAGAACAAAGATAATATGTTTTTGTATAATTTTAAATTATTGAAATGTAATATAAAAATGAAGAAAGCTACTCATCATTTCAATTTTCAAAATTTCTACCAATTTAAATCTTATTCATCCAATATATGTTTATTACATTACATTTATTATTCTACAGGAGCATTTCAGTGAAGATCAATTTGAAAGGCAAATATTAAATATAAAGAAGCTAAAACCAAACGCTATTCCAACTTTATTTAGCCATAGGCCTGTAAAGAATAGCAGAAAGCCTTGCAGTTATGTGAATCGAGACATTGAAACTGAGTCAACTAACAATAACCAGTGTAAGTTTATATTTATTTTCAGTTTTAATAGTTACTGATATTTTAGTAAAAAAATATAATTATGATTTTACTAGTTTTGATGTATCGATAACCTTATTTTAAAATATCGACTTAATCAAGTAATGTGGTCAATTGTACTATTCACGAATCCGAAAATTTGATAATTTCAAAATTTATGTATTAGTTTCTTTTTTTATACATTTTTGAAAGCAATAAATAAATAATTAAAAATTAATAATTTTAAAACAATAATATTAAACTTTCAGTATATTATTAAGCGATAGATTTTGTAAACTTGAAATGCTAATGTCTAGAATCCATAAAAAAAAATATGCAGAAATATATTAATTTATCAGCACCTATATTACAGGTATTCTTTATTTTTCAATATCTAGTAGGACTGGCAAACATTAAAAAAAATAAAAAAATATTTTAAAGTCTTTCAATGTGCTGTGGTGAAAGGAACAATAATTATATTGTAGAACAGAATAACTAAAGTAAAGAGTAATATTATAAAGGAAACTCTGATGTTTCAGTGTATATAAATATACTAAAAATTATCGCTATTATTTAAACTTCTTAAGCAAAATTATACATTTAGTTGTTTTTTTTTTTATTGATAATATATTTTGTTTTTCAGGTGGGATTTCCAATCTTGATTCTTCAGTGATTCTTGATGACAGTGAAACAGCCACTAATTGCAGTGTCATTCAAGACTGTAGCAGTACGCCTTCAGTAAATGATGTTCTGTGTATTGAATTTGATGAAATGAATACACTTAAAAGAAAATTAAATTTGGCACAGAAAAACATTTTGAAATTAGAAAAAGAGAACGAAAATTTAAAGGGGATGTTTGAGAAAATGTTTAATGATGATCAGGTAAAATATTTATCAAATGGAATGGTACACAATTAGTCAAATGAAACAATTCAGAAATATACGCTTAGCATGTGGAAGCAAAGGATATGAATTTTTGAAAAATATGGGCTATCCTTTACCTTCTGAGCGAACTTTACAACGTCGTATTGAAGGCCTGAACCTTACCTTAGGAGTAAGTGAAGAAGTTTTGTAACTGATGGAAATAAAATTTAGAACAATGGAGCCTATTGAAAGACATGCTGTCATCATGATGGATGAAATGGCACTATCAGAAGGAATTAATCTTGATATTTCAACAGGATATATTGTAGGAAAATCTACAATTCCTACAGCAGGAGGGAATGTAGAAACCTTAGCAAATCATGCCCTAGTATTTATATGTGGTTTATCAACAAGATGGAAACAAGTTATAGGCTATCACTTTTCAAGTAATTCCTGGTGTCCAAAAACTTTAAGTCAGTACTTCTTGACATTATTAAGAAATATGAATCTTTAGGGTTGATTATTAATGTATTAGTTTCAGATATGGGGGTAGGAAATCAAGGTGTTTGGCGTGAGTTTGGTATTTTGGCTGGAAAATATTCAAAAACTAGAAATTATTGTACTCATCCCTGTGATTCTGAAAGGAAACTGTTTTTTATTGCCGATCCGCCTCATATTTTTAAAAACATCAGAAATAACTTAGTTTCATGTAAGCAAATAATCTTAACACTTGATATTGTAGAACAGCATGGTTTATCATCTGCTCAAGTTTCTGTCGATTATATTAAACACACAATTACTTTAGATTGTGAAAATGAATTGCGACTGGCTCCTAAACTGAATCATACACTATTAGAATTGAATCATTATGATAAGATGAAAGTTGGGCCACCATGTGCTTTAGTACAGCAGGCTACAGCCGTAGCCATGAGATATTATGTTAAAGAAGGACGCCTTAGTAAAGAGGCATTAACCACAGCATGGTTTATTGATATAATAGCTCAGTGGTTCAGTATAATGACTTCTCGTTCTCCGAACTTAGCCCTTAGCCACAAGAAAACAGAAAATTATAAAAATGCAATTACAATTTTGGAAAAATGTATTCTGTTATTCCACAAATTACAAATTGGTAACAAACCCTGCTGGAAGCCTGTACAAACGGGTATGATACTCTCAACCACATCAATTTTAGATCTGCAAGATTTATACTTAAATAATTATAAATTTAATTTTTTTTTATTGGGGCGTCTTACTCAAGATGCAATTGAAAATCTTTTTTCTGTTGTTAGATTCAAGAATGCTGTACCAACAGCCAAAGAATTTAAAACTGCTTTAAGAATAATAGTGATAGAGCAGTATTTTATGAGTGGAAAAAACAGTAATTATGCTAGTGATGGAGATACTAACTTAATTTCAGTGCAGAAACAAACAGATATGAATATGATCACTTATGATCCAGTTTACGAAGTAGATGATTTAATTATAGAAAATGCTTCCCAATTAGTTGTAGATGAAATGCAATCTCTTTATTACCTGAGTGGTTGTATTGCAAATAAAGTATCGAGTAAATATGCTCTTTGTAAAAATTGTAAATTGTTACTTAGGCCACCCTCAGACACAACAAGTGATTGTGTTTCTTTGCATCTTTTTACAAAAATGAAAGCTTTCAAAGAAAATTCAAATAGTTTAATTTTTGTTTCAAACAAGGTATTTCAATATTTACTGTCAGCAGAAAATTATTTTAGAACCTTAGAAAAAGATATTTTAGACACAAAATATAAGGTTGATGATATAGTTAAAATCATTAAACAAAATTCAACTGATGATTTCCCTATTTGTTGTAACATAAATAATAAATTACTGAAAGTATTTGTAGTTCATCGTATTTATTTTCTCTTAAAACAGCAAAACTTTGAAATTAAGCAAAAAAAGAATCAAAAAAAGTGTGGCAGTAAGAGTATAGCAATGAGATTTGCTGTTAAAGAGGTTAAATGAAAAAAAAAATTGATTGTAAATTTCTTTCAAGACAACTTAAGTTGAAGATAATTGTTGTAAATATTTTAAATCCTTACTGAAAGGATTTTATAAGTCCTTATATTTATGTGTGATAGTTTGCTTTATATGTAATTTTATTTTGATAATGTCTTATCTTTCTTCTCAGTTTGAGATTTTTTTTTTCTTTTAATATTATTGTAATATCGCCCTTTTCTGTATTTCATGATAATTTCTGATGTAAATATATTTTTGCTAATAAATCACCCACAAATTTTTATGTACTCTAGTGTTTCGTTTCCTAAATAAATCTTATGTTTTACAAAGAATAAGAAAAAAAAAAAGGAAATATCTATTTGCCAATATTCCTTATATTCTAATTATTGTATAAAATTATACTAAACAAAAACTACATTTCACATACAGTTTTGTTTCAGACAAAAAAATTTAAACTAAAAATTAGCTTTTATTAAAATTTAACATTAAAGAATGTAATAATAAACTGGAAAAACAACTTTAAAATAGATGTTAATACAAGCTATTTATTAAAGAATATAATAATAAACTGAAACAACAAAAAAAAAGAATGATCATTTTCAGTACTTTTTTAAAATACGAATATGGAAAAACAACTTTAAAATAATGTTAATACAAGCTATTTATTTAAGAATATAATAATAAACTGAAACAAAAAAAAAGTGATCATTTTCAGTACTTTTTTAAAATACGAATATGGAAAAACAACTTTAAAATAATGTTAATACAAGCTATTTATTAAAGAATATAATAATAAACTGACTACCAGGGAGGATTCAGGAAGAGAAGATCATGTGCAGAACAGATATTAAATTTGAAACTCATAATAAGGTACAGGAGACTGAGATCCAAGGACATTCATGTGACATTCGTGGACTTCAAAAAGGCATACGATTCTATAGACAGAGACACACTTTTCAATATATTGGAGGAATTCGGAGCTGATGACAAATCAATTGCGATCACCAAAAAAACTCTAACAAACACGAAGTCAAAAGTAAAATTTTTGGGAGAGATTTCAGAACCATTTGAGGTGAAAACAGGAGTAAGACAGGGAGATGGGTTTTCCCCATTGCTCTTCAACTGTGTGCTGGAGAAAGTAATGAGAGAGTGGAGGAAAAGAATGGAAGAGGAAGGAATCAAGAAAATAAAAATAGGAAGAAAGAAAGATAACTTGGAAATTGACTGCCTGGCTTTTGCAGACGATCTTGCAATACTAGCGGAAAACATTGAAGATGCAAGAAGACAAATAAATATACTGAAAGAGACGACAGAAAAGGCTGGACTACAAATATCTTATGAAAAGACGGAATACATGACCAATAGAAAAGATGCACCAAGACAGATCACAACAAAATATGGGAAAATCAAGAGGGTTAATAAATTCAAATACCTGGGAGAAATAATTCAACCAAACGCCCTTGACAAAGAAGCGGTCCTAGCAAGAGCAAGAAAAATGGAACTGTCATTCCATTTGACAAAAAATATATACAACAAGAAGTCCATATCTATAAACGCTAAAATTAGACACTACAATACAGTCATTAAGCCAGAAGGCCTCTACGCCTCAGAATGCCTTGCACTAAACACAGCCAGACAATTAGACGAGGTAGAAAAAAAGGAAAGAAAGATCTTACGGAAAATCCTGGGACCAAAATATGAAGATGGAAAATGGAAACTGAGAAACAACAAGGAAATCTACGCAAAAACAGAAAAAATAACTGACACAATGAGGAAAAGAAGAGTGGCTTTCTACGGACACATTAAAAGAATGAGTCAAGGTAGACTGACGAAGAGATTATTCACCTTCTTCGACAGAAACCCCAAGACTCAGATGACATGGATCAAGGAGGTCAGAAAAGACATGGAAGAAATGAAAATAGATGGAGAAGAGGTGGAGAGAAGAGAAGAATTCAGAAAAAAGATCAGGGGATTCAAGGGTTTTCAAGAAAAGGCAAAGAAGAAGACGGGAGCAAAATGGACGGAAGAAAGAAGGAAACAACATAGTGAAAGAATACTGGAAGAGAAGAAAGAAAGTAGAAAAATAATCATGAGTTATTTCACGTGGTCCATAGTCGGCCAAATTCGAAGAAAGAAGAAGAAACTGAAAAAAAAAAAATGATCATTTTCAGTACTTTTTTAAAATACGAATATGGAAAAACAACTTTAAAATAATGTTAATACAAGCTATTTATTAAAGAATATAATAATAAACTGAAACAAAAAAAAAATGATCATTTTCAGTACTTTTTTAAAATACGAATAAACTCATTTTAAATGCAAAAGCTGATCTTCCAAACGATATGGTTTTAAAAAATAAATAAAACTTAATTTAAAAAAATAATAATAAAAAAAAATATTGACAAAGGTAAGTTTTGTTCAAACTGGTCTTTTTATCACAGGCACTAATTTACTGCTTGAAAAATACAGTTAAAATAGTAAGAATTAGCTGGCACAACACAGCAGCAACTGAGCGGGAGACTCCAAAATGGCGTCTGTCGGTACTTTGGTAATAGAGGGCTTTAGTCACACGTAGTCGCGACTCTCACCAAATCGCGCGCGATTTAGAGGAGAGGGTCGACCACCGGCAACGCTGCGAGCAACATTTAAGTCGAGACTACACTGTCAAAATCTGTTTTCTATACAGCCTGTCACACGACGCGACTTCAGTAGCGGCGACTTTAGAAAGTAGCTTGACACTGAAGTCTTCATTTACGAAATTAATCAACGTTTCAAGTCCTTTATCTGACATAGAACTTTTTTGAAGGGAACAAGTTCTCATTATTTCTACTCAATATTCAGAATTTTTTTATATTATTTTGTAATATTAAGTATATTTATTTGTAGTTGTATATTAAATATATTAGGACTATTTGTATTTTTTTCTGTCATTAAGTTTATTTCAATCGACATAATTTAATTAGGTTCATATTCCTTGAATACCCTTTTTTTTGGATTCTGGTGTTTTTTTAAATAAATAAATAAATACATGACTAATTTTTCTTCTGGTGTAACTGCATTTCTCACGATGGTGTCCTGTCGGATATACTATTTCATAGATTATTTAAATTTATATATTTTTAATGCATAAATGCTGGGATGTTTAATTTGTGTCAATATGTTTAGCTAAATTTAATTGAAACGCTTACATCAAAATGTTCCATGTGTAATTTAGAAATTTTTACAATATTTTTTGTTCATTATATCATATATTAATTGAAACTTAATTATTTTAAAACTATTGCTACTGTAGATTTCCCAATTTATCTGACTAAATAATTTTCCAAAGTATATAATTATATTCATCTATTCTAAAGCCTAAACTATATTCATCTATTCTAAAGCCTAAACTATATTTCATCTCTGGAATTTCAAAACATCTCAGCCAACAGAATCTAGTATCTGCATTGGAATTATAATTTTCTTTGATCTTTTTTATATTTATAAAAATTTAAAAAAATCATATTGTGTATAAATTTTTCTTCGATATTCAAGATTCTATAATTAGCTCTCATTTTTAATTAGCTTTCTGTAGTTTCATCTTTGTAATTTATGTAAAACTGTATTATTAAAAATTTTACTAGTTGCGACCCGTGAAATCACGGAAGTAATTCATGATTATGTACATATTCTATGATGATTATGCTATTACTGTTTAGACTATTATTGCAAGAGTTAACATGAAATTTAAAATGAAAGTTTTTTTTGTTTTTAGTTTTAACCATCATATTCTCTGAAGCCCATTTTGAAATATTTCTTTCTTGTTGAAAATACATGAAAGTAAGGTTCTGATCTTGTTTATTGCTAAGAAGTAAATTATCGGCATAAATAAAAATCTTTCAATTTTTTTATTGAATCACTAGAAGAGTTTCTATATAAAATAAAAAATATCAAGCAGTTTATCGAATAATGCAGGAGACATATGGCAAAAATTAAAAAAATTGACACCATCTTCTTTGAAATGCAGATATAGCGAATAAAATAAACTTGCTTTTTTCCCTTTGTAATTGGATGAACCCAAAATCGCCGTTTCTTTTTTTTCTTACTTCTAATCAAATAGACATACGCGAGCGCTGCTATTTCTTCCGTGTCCTTGCTTCAACTAAAAATAATTAAAATCTCGGGTCGCGAGTAAAATCGCGAGTCAAATCGCGACTGAAATCGCATCGTGTGACGCCAGCAATCGCTACAGCTGGAGGGGTCGCGACTCGAATCGCGCGACTGAAATCGCCTCGTGTGACCGAGCCCCAAAGGTTGCGACAAAATTTTAAATCATCCATCCTTACTTAATTCCGAATTAAAATTTTGTCGCAACCTTTTGATTTCTAGGAAATATCCATCACATTTTATCGATAATATATTCCGACAATCCCTAAATAAAATATATAACAATTCAATTCCCCCCAAACCTCTCCAACAGAAATATATTTCTTTTCCTTACCATCCAACTCTGGAAAAACCGTTGCATCATATTTTCCAAGTCTCTAACGTAATTCTCACCTTCACCATATCCAATAAAATCACCAAATATTTTCATCTCAACACACAATCAGTTCACTAACAATGTTGTGTATAAAATCCAATGCCTCGACGAACCATGCCTATATATTGGTCAAACATACCGCCCTTTGTTTGTACGATTCGGAGCCATTGAAAATAATAATAATAGTCAATATCAAACGTTCAGCCGTTGCCAAAGTACTAACCACCGGATAAACACTACCTCCGTTACAATCCTACATAGGGAACACAACCTATCTAAATGCCTTATTGCTGAATCATATTTCATTTCATCTAATCCATGTTCATACAATGCAGGCAATCCATATTACAATATAAAAACATATATAAGTTAAAATAACCGATCTGTAATTTTTTTTTTTTTGTTATTACCCTTTCACCCCTTTTTTTTCCTTCCTTATTTTAATAGACTTTCCTCAACCTACTTCCCCACACTTTACCAACATCGATTTTCCCACTCAAGAAGCCGCTTGCGCAATAGTCTCCCTCCGTCCCTTATGTTTAAAAGTTACTTACATTTTTTACCAAGTTGATGACGAACCGTGACGGGCCCGAAACTTGTCCTGTCTCGTTTTTAACTTTACTTTCTTTTAATTTTATTTTAGTCAATTTGTGTGTTCTTTAAAACTTTTTTAATGACTTCGTACACACGTTAAAATTCGTACTAATTTATGCTTATTGCAGTAAAATCCCGATTAACAGAAGTTGTCGGAACCGGACCTCCGTCGGTAAATCGAAAATTCCGGATAAAAGAGAGCACATAAAAATGGCCTTCAGAAGACCCCAAAAAAATTTAACACTGGATTTTAAACATGTACACATGTACAAAATAATTAAATGTGCTATTTTTAATTATATGTTTCGATCAACTCATCTTCATCACATTCGCTGTTATCGTCATCGCTATTGCGTTTTCGTTTAGTGGGCTCCATGATATTAATGAATGTTCTACATTTCGGTAAAGTCAACGCTTCTGAGTTTAATAGAAAGTAGCCAATAGAAAGGCAGAAGACAGATGGTCTTGGAGACCAATGGATTTTCCCACGGGAGGGGTGATGGGTGGGGGAGGAATTGTTTATTTCCAAAAAAAAAAAAAAAAACTTAAGGAAGCAGACGTCGGTTAAACGAGGTTCCGGTTAAAAGAGTTTCGGATAATCGAGGTTCTACTGTAATTTCGAAATTAAAATTATCAAAGAGAAATCTATTATTTGAAAGCAATAAGTAAAAACTTAAAACAATAAATGAAAAATTCTACTTAAAAATTGAATTTCACTTTAATCAAGAGTGTGATTTCAATAAAAGGTGTTAATGAACTACAACTTCATTAAAACTTTTTAAATTGTTATTAAATTGTTTCATTTATAATTGGTAAAGTAATTGGTAAAAACGACGGAACAAAGCTAAAGAAAGGAATTCGCATCCTGAGGTCACCGGGAAGAGACTGGGACGGACCGTTTCGTCCGTTTTAGGGCTCATCAGTCAGCCAAACTTCACCGATAACAGACTCTGAAGGTGCGAGAGTTTAGTATCCGACAGCGAGAATTCCCCCGATACTAACTTTGGCTGGCTGATGAGTCTTAAAAAGGACGAAACGGTACGTTCAGCCTCTTCCCAGTGACAGCTGAGGGTGCGAATTCCTTCCTTTTGTTTTCTGCCGTCTTTTTTATATATTACACAAGTTGTATTTATTTCCATTTTTTATTTTTGAGAATTTCTTTTATTATTTTAAAAAATAAATAAATTTTCACTGAATTGATATTACAGTAGTTTGTACTAAAAATTACATTGTAATATATTTTTAAACCGATGTAATCTTTATATGTGAAAGAGAAAAGCAAAAGATCCTCTTTCGTGTAGATTTGTTGACTTAAAAAGAGCTGTTTTTCGAATGATTCCTTCTCTATTTCAGGGCAGTGTCTTTTATTTGGTGTTACAATTCGCGTCTTCTTACGTGACCGAGATTTCTACAGAAACTGCAGTATTAACTGAATTTCCTTTCATCCCATGTACATCCCACATCTAATTTTGTTCTTTAATTTCATAATTAATATAATTTTTCAATGTGCAGTTGTTACTCTGTGAATCTCCACTTTCTTTATATTGAAATAACTCCTTTCTCTTGACTCCATCATTCATTTCTAAAAAAACCGCTGAGAGCTTTCTTCCATAGGTTTTCCGGCGTATAACTATTTTAAATAGTAGGCTTGTTTGGATATTAATACACTCACTTCCAAAAGTTAAGCACGGAGAGGAAAAAGTTAATTTCCGTAAGCCAATCTGAATTAAAGAAGCTGAAATTTGCTGCAAAGGTAGAAGGAAGTGTATAAATTATGTAGGTAATAGCCAATCACGGTTTCGCGTCGAGAAATATGCAAAACAGGCAGTCGTATAAGAAGCCTGCATTGTAAAGGATGACAGGAGTTGCATGTAAGTGCTGATGAAAGGTATATAGAATATTCGTACGATTTGTTTTCAAGCTAGACGTGTTTCTATGACTTCCAGAAGACGAATGGAAGATTCTGAGCGCTGGTGGGCTGTCGGACGCATTGAAGCAAGACAGTCTACAACAGATGTTGCTCGTTTTTTCGGTGTTCATCATTCCGTCATTTCACGATTATGGAAACAATTCCAAACCTGCCAAAAAGTTGTCCTAACACCTGTAGCCGGTCGTCCAAGGGTTACGACCCCCGCGGAAGATTGATATATTGCTGTTTAGCCAAGCGGAATCGAAGATCGACCTCCACACGTGTGACATGTATGGTTGCAGCGACCATTGGTAAGACGTTATCTGCCACTACATTTTGTCGAAGGCTACACATGAATGGTCTGGACGCCCGGGAACCAAAAGTTTGTGTTCCTTTATCCGTCCAATCCAGAGGGGCGAGATTATAGTGGTGCTGCCAGCATGTGAATTGGACTAAGTACAATTGGGGTAGCGTTATGTCCAGATTTGACCTACAATCCGATGATAAGCGTCTAAGGGTCTCGAGGGAACAAGGCACAAGGCACGCAATCGGCACTAGAACATCACCGAACATCACGCATTCTGCGGTGGAAGCATCATGGTCTGGGCAGGGATTTCATTCGGATATCGGACCGACCTACACATCTACAGGCTAGGATCTGTGACGGTTGTACGGTAACGAGATGAAGTCCTAGACCCCATTGTCATCAGTTTGACAATGGTCCTTCAGCAGTTGGTCCTTCTTTCGTTTTAATCGATGATAATGCGCGCCCCCATAGAGCTGCCATCGTTGACGACTTTCTGAAGAGAGAGGGGATTGCGCGTATGGAGTGGCCGGCTTACTCGCCGGACCTTAATACAATTGAAAATCTTTGGGTTGCCCTCGGCCGTGCTGTATGTCGACATTTCCCACCTCCAGCCATTCTCAGATATTTGGAAACTGCACTACAGCAGGAATGGCGATTGCTGGACTCTGCTGTGGTTTATCACCTCGTAACAAGCATGATTACAGCTGTAAACTTTGTATGCAGGTGAGGGGTTCTCACATTTCCTATTAATGTCGGTTTTGATTGCTTGTTTTGAACTTAAACATCATTTTCTTAATAATGCAAGTATTATGTCATCTTATAATTTATGAAAATTCAATATTTTGTTTATCACTGTATGTAATACTTTGTTTTATTTCTTAAATAAACATAGAGCTACTTACTTGCTGCATTTCATATCAATCAAAGCAGTACTTGTCCATTTTTTCGCATTTTACCGCTCCGTGCTCAACTTTTGGAAGTGAGTGTATTCAAATCTTGTTCTTTCCAGGTGTCACAACACGCTACGTTTGCTTAAATTCGCCAATCTCGCAGTACTATACTCGTTGTTGATCCACCTGTTAATTTAGCAACAGCACTTTTTATTTCATTTGTTTATGTGATTGAAATTAAAAATCGAAGACACCATATTACCTCAACTGGATGATTCACGAGATTCACTACTAACTTTTGAAACTTAAAAAGTTGTTTTTTTTACATTGTTATCTTTGTCTGCGTGCCAAGGTTATTTTGAGAATTTACGAAATATTGAAAATAAGAATTTCTTTTAATTAGCTTTAATTTTCGTCAGTACCACAACTTCATCAATCTACTGTTTCTCGTAGTGAACAAGTACATCTTACTATTGTGTTTGTGTTATCAGGCTAACTTTGCTCTACCTGTATTCATTTTTATCCATTCTGAAGTGTGGTCTTCAATTTCTCAACTTTAATTTTATTAAAATTTAAGGATTGTTATTATTAAGTGAATTAAAAAAAAAATACGAATGTTTCATTTTATTTTTTGATATAGGCCTATTTTTAATTCTTTGGAAGATGTAATAGTTTTTCGAAGCTCTACTATGCAGTTTATCTTATTCCATAATTTCAACTGATTTATATGAAGAAAAAAGATAATTTATTAAATTTTTTTGAAAGTCATTAAAAAAAAAATGCATGGAAGAAACATTCGAAGCTGCATTGGAAGTTGTAAACGAATTTATTGTTGGGATCCATAAGTTGAAAGGACTCCTTGGCCCGCTTGACAAAATCCCTTCCAACTTGAACTCTAGCTTTTACAGCGCGTCTTTTAATTTTTATAATCACTTTACCCACCTCTACGTTCAGTAGAACTACCATGTTAATACTCGTTGATTGTCAATTGTGTGGATCAACATTTCACAATATCATTAATAAAAGTTTTACAGAATACTTGAATAAAACTGTCGTAGTGCAACTTTTCTATTCCACGATGAGACTATAGTTGGCCTTCCATTTCTAACCGAATTTAATCATTCGAAAAACCGGGAATTACTGAACCCAAGATTTATTTTTGCGTTGTATTAGTCTGGTCAGAAGTAATGGACAAAAGCAATTTCTACGAATTTAAGGCAGGAATTGCATGTAAGTGCTGATGAAAGGTATTTAGAACATTCGTACGATTTGTTTTCAAGCTAGAATGTTTCTATGACTTCCAGAAGACGAATGGAAGATTCTTCTCATGCTGTCGGGCTGTCGGATGCATTGAAGCAAGACAATCTATAACAGATGTTGCTCGTTTTTCGGCGTTCATCATTCCGTCGTTTCACGATTATGGAAACAATAACAAACCAGCCAAAAAGTTGTCCTAACACCTGTAGCCGGTCGTCCAAGGGTTACGACCCGCAGAAGATTGATATATTACTGTTTAGACAAGCGGAATCGAAGATCGACCTCCACACGTGTGACATCTATGAGAGTTTAGAGGAATTCCCCCACTTGGAGAGAAATTGGATTGATTGAGTGGTTGATAGGCCACGGACAGATCCCCAGCGCTAAGCCGAAGCAAACGAACCATTTGCGGGAGAGTTTGGTGAAGGCCGCACTAGTAGGGAAGGCTACGAAGCAAGACACTTCTACGCCGGAGCAGACGATTCAGTTGCCGGGAGAAGAGAGAGAAGACCGCACTTAGACGTAAGTCTTCGAAGCAGACCATTCTAAGCCGAAGCAGACGACACAGTTGCCGGGAGAAGTTGACGAGGGTAGCCCCAATACGGATAGCCTCGAAGAAGACCGAACCCTAGCGAGTCATCAAATTGAAATTTTGAGACCTGTAAATTTCGTAATTTATTTTACTGAATAAATTCTCTGTGATTTTAATGTAAAATCGCTCCTGTCGCATTTTGTTCCCCAGCGCCATCGAACTAGCCCAAAAGTTCGGTAGCAATATGAATTACGAAATTGCATTGCGGGAACTTTGGTGAAGAATAAATACAAACATTTTTGCCTAACGAGAAACACAATTTTATTGAATTCATTTAGAAAAATGAAATTTCATATTAAGAATATTTTATTACTCTTCTGATAATAATTTACTAAGCCAGCAAGTTGGACCTATATTCTTTGGCGGCAAAATACAAAAGCGTGACGTCCGTGAAGATTCCGAACGGGATTTTGTTTAGTACCAGGGATAAAATTAATGATCACAATACAATTTAAAATTACTGATATCGAAACGTTAGAGTATCGTTCATTACAATATACAAACAAACATTTTGTAATTCTACGATAATTTCTCTTAATTTTTCAGCCAATTTAAACTTTACATTGCTGAATATCTTAAATTATTCAAAAGTGATCATTAAAAATTTTTTCCAATTAAATAACTATAAACTTGCTATCACACAGAATTTCGCTGAAACGACTTCAGGGAATTATTAAAACCACAAATGGTCCCCGGAGTCATCTATTCGTCTTAAAGAATTTGAAGGCAACTAATTTATTTCCTGCTTTCCTCAGATATCCATAAATAGATCATTGCAATTTGTTTCTTTTAAAAATAATTTCCAGATTAGTATTTTCTTTTAATATCTGACTTATAATTAGTATTCTAAAATCCTTATTTCAGTGTAAATGAAGTAAGAAAAAAAAAAAACAAAGCGGAAAACGAAATTCCAGTAAATAATAAATTGACGTACAATACCTATAGTTTAAGTAGCATTTCTCAGCTTGTTGTAAAAATGATTAAGTGTAAATTTAAATAATTTTTTAAGAAGTTATCCACATTTTCCTATTATGAAAATAGCTATTTCTTTTATTTCGTTTTAAAAAAAGTCTTAAAATCTTGGCTATAAAGGTGTCAAACACTAGATAATGGAAATACAAATTTCAAGTAATTTTGCTTCGGAATTAATAGAAACAAAAGAGACGTACCCAACTGTAACAAATGGAGAAGGGCATCTATTCATACGGGTCAGGTACAACTTATCCTAGGCACAACCTGGCGGTCCATTTGACTCGCCGCGAGATATTGTAATTCTACAAACTCGAATAAGGAATTTATTTACCTTCATGGGGATAAATTCGTTTTATGACAAATAAAACTGATAAACATAGTAATAACAGTTGAGGTAATAAGGTGTCTTCGATTTTTATTGTATTTCAATCACATAAACAAATGAAATAAAAGGAGCTGTTGCTAAATTCACAGGTGGGTCAACAACGAGTATATTACTGCGAGATTGGCGAATTCAAGCAAAGTTAGCGTGTTTTGACACCTGGAAAGAAGATTTGAATACACTCACTTCCAAAAGTTAAGCACGGAGTATATAAAACAAATTATCTGGGGGCACGGCAGTGCCCCCGCCAAGACGAGCCGATGGCAGGAAGGGCACTACGTACCTTTTCTGGAAGTGTTTCGTCGTATTTTTGAACCCTCATAGCTTCGGCCTAGATAATACTAGAGAGCTCAAATTTTCAGGATATGATG
>JAFIDM010039577.1:0-20643 GCA_023159025.1 Thereuonema tuberculata | reverse complement strand
ACATTGTCATAAGTTCGAGCATGTCTTGACCTATTTCTCTACTTGCCTACATTTTTTAGCTATGCACAATAACGAAGTTGAGAGTTGATTAATAGCAATTCAAAATTGATTTGATAAAGATCTGCGAGCTGAGAGAAGCTAGACAGAAATAGTAACTCATGTGATCTTTAACTGAATCGACTCTGAATTGTTCATCTGATGATTCTTGACAAATAAAACTTCCTAATGAACATGTAAACTACTCTTATATTGAAAAATTAATGCGACCCACGCTTTGGGAAACAATTATCTAATACTCAAGAGCAGCTTGCAGGAAACATCTCCATGTTACTGCAGCCATGACTACCAAACTCCACTCCTGGCAAGGGGAAGTTTCAAACTTCCTGCCTACTGTCTTAAATTGGCATCAAGTGATTACCAACTGTTCAGCCCAATGAAGAGGCACCTTGCCAGCATCCGCTTCAAAAACAATGAAGATGTATGCAGAAAGCTGTTTGTCAATGGCTTCAATCCCAGCCAAAAGACTTATTATTTCGGCATACACAAATTAATTTCAAGTTGGGACAAGTGCATCAACGTCATTGATAATTATGTAAAAAAGTAATCAAGTACATGTCCTTTCATGTGTATAACTTTATATCTGTGTATTGATTAAAGCTTTCATGAAAAAAAAAATATATTCAATTGCTTTTTGATCGCCCCCTTGTAGAAGTAATTACGATCACCCCTCGTAGAATGATTACCATTAGTTTCTTTAATCTTCAATTCTGGAGGAAACATATAATGAACATTGACAAATATCAGATAACTCCTCTCTCATCTACTGACGAGGGCTTATACGGGAGGTTAGCTTTATTTGTTAAAACTCCAAATGGTGAGACATAAGCATCAAGTTTGCTTAAATTCTCTTTTCATCTAAGGAATATTTTAATAATTTCAAATTTTAATGTTTAAATCTAAAGGAAAAATTATATATTTTCTGTTTCCAATTAACAGTATATTATACAATTAGAAGATAACTCACATATTCATTTAATGCAGAAGATATTATTTGAAGCGATTCTGAACGTGCCTTTGCTTTAGCAACAATAGCCGAGGCTTCACCTACATAATGTAATTGGGAAAAAAATATAAAACAATTTAAAACACATTGGATAAACAAGAGTTGATTCAACTTAAATCTAATCCTGCTTTTAAGGACTGTAAAAAAGCTAAATACTAGTAAAGAAGAATTAACACAATCATGTAGTTGAAGATAAAATTAAAGAAAGATCCAGATTTAAAAAGGTATGAGAAAACAACTAATGGCTTTATCCATATTAGTCACACATTAGTGAATGGAAAAATCAAATTAAAATGCTAAAACAAGAAAGTAAGATTAAACATTTTTCATAACAGTTGTTCTAAATCTGATCTAAAGTTTAAATATAGTTTGTAATTAAAATGGACACCTTGTGCTTTGTTGATTTGTTCCAATTTATGTCCTTCAGAAGCTAAAATCTGGGCCCTTTTTTTACCTTCTGCAATGTTCACATCAGCTTCCCTTATACCTTTAAAATGTCAGAAAAAAATTGAACATTTTAATTGAATATTTTTTTAGGAAAATACTTTTTTTTTTAAATCTATAGAACAAAGAAATAGCTTTCTAGCTTTTACTCTTTACTTTTTAAAAAAAAACATGATTAACACTTTGATTTGCATTAACACTTTGGGGTCATACCCTTCTCTCCCCTGCGTTTCCCAGAGGTCGTGCTATTTTCGCACATTTTCAAAGTGTACGTATCACAAACACAAGTATAATTGGAAAAGGACTTTGGATTAGTGATAAAGAGGTAATCTTTGTCTTCAAAATGAGATATTAGATTTATTGTAAGTAATATAACAAGAAATTTAGTCACAAAGAAGGGTAAAAATTGAGGCGAAAATTTTTTTTTTTACACTATCTCCACTTGCAAAAAATTACAGAATATGACAGAACACGCACAAAAAATATCACTAAACTTAAAATTACATTTTATGTCGTTATAATCTGTATTACTAAAATCTTTTATTTCTCTGTCTGTCTGTCTGTCTGTCTGTCCGGCGCAGTTTTCTGTGAGAATGAAAAATAGAAAGAATTTTTACAATGAAACATCCGCGACAGGAATCGAACCCGCAACCTTCGGATCCGAAGTCAGACATCTTATCCATTCGGCAATGGGAACTACAACTCTCTTCATATTGTTTTTTTGACTTATCTGTCAAAACTGAACTGACTTTGACTGAAAAGTAACAATTGTAATAAAAAAGAAAGTCAAAAAAAAGAAAGCAGCAGTTCTTCATTAGGTAGAATACTGAGAAGTCACTATTTGTAACTTAAAAACCACTGAAAAGTATCAATTGGAATAAAAAAGGAGAGTCAAGAAAGAAAGAAGCAGTATTTCTATTAAATAGAATACTGAAAAATCATTATTTGTAACTCAAAAACCATCATTATTTGTAACGCAAGAACCACTCAAAAGTATCAATTGGAAAAAAAAAGAGTAAAGAAAGAAAGAAGCACTATTTCTATTAGATACATTACTGAAAAATCCCTATTTGTAACTCAAATAGCTAGAATCACATCAAAGTAAAAAAACTAATGATAAATATGCGGCTCATCAACCAAGATGAACGAGAGTGTCGATAACATCAATCGAATGATAAGTCTAAGAATACAAGGAGAGACTATAGAGCATACAAGTGAGAATAAAATTGATACTTCTGATAATTCACCATACGAACATCTCTATCTGCCCGAGTATCTGAACGCATTGAATCTCAGCGGTATTCCTCAACATCGTTTGTTATTGAAGATTGGATCTCCAATAATTATTGTTACAAAACATCAATCCCAAGTTTGCATACTGCAATGGAACTCAACTTAAATGCCGTTCATTCGATAATGATCTCATAGAAACCGAAATTATAACAGAACTCACAAAGCAGATTTTGTTTTCATCCATAGGATGTCTATGGAACCATGCGATTATCTACTTCCATTCACTTTCACAAGAAAACAATTTCCAATCAGACCTTCTTATGCGATGTTTATCAATAAAGCTCAAGGACAAACTCTAAATAAAGTTGCCTTATATTTGGAAAACATTGTCTTCACTCACGTACAACTTTATGTCTTTGAGTCACAATTCAACAGAACTTGGTTATCTTCACTCTAAAGAATAGTCACAATCAATTTGTCGCGAAGAATTTCGTATACAAGCTATGATCTTCATTTATAATCTATATCAACCAACGTCCATCCTAACATCTCTTCTTCAAATATCTATATCGAACAATCTGATGGCCTAGATTAGTAGATAATTTTCACTATTTGTAACTTAAAAACCACTGAAAAGTATCAATTGGAATTGGATAAAAAAGAAAAGAAAAAAAAAAAGAATCATTATTTCTGTTAGTTAGAATACTGAAAAAAATCACAATTTGTTACTCAAACAATCACTATTTATAACTCAAAAACCACTGTAAAGTTAAAGTTGCGATCAGGCCCAGAGGACCATGCAATGCAACTGGAGGGTAGGCTCCAGTGTTCAGAACCTACGGGACAAAGTTGAGGACGGGGGGTCGGCCCGTCGCTTGCCCGCCTTAAACTCCCGGGAAAGAAACCCGGTACCCATTTTATAGAGGGCTGGGTAGACCCTAGGGCCCGTTTGGAAGAGAACGAAGCATGGAAAAATTCCCCGTCCTCCGCCGAGGCCAGGAATCAAACCCGCTACCTCCAACCCGCAGCCAAGCGCCCTTACCCACTCGGCTACCCGGCCCACACTGTAAAGTATCAATGGAAATAAAAAAAGGAGACTCAAGAAAGAAAGAAGCATTATTTCTATAAAGTAGAATACTGAAAACTCACTATTTGTAACTCAAAAGCCACTGAAAAGTGTATCTATATTACTAAAATCTTTTATTTCTCTGCCTGTCTGGTACAATTATTGTTATTTACAAAAATAGAAATAATTTCTATAAGTTATCTCCTGGAATCGAACATGCAACCTTCTGCTCCGAAGACGTCTTAGGCATAAGACCACAAGGATTACATTCTAATCTCTATAAAAAATTAAAATATATCATATATATATGATTCACATGCTGATTCTAAAAGCAGTCGTGGATTGAGAGAATATAGACATCAAAAATAGTAAAAAAAAATTTTAAAAAAAATTTAGTTTTATTTTACTTGATGTAATTTGTGTGTGTGTTTTTTTTTAATAAATAACCAATTGTTTTTCGTTACATACGCGAGGCTTCCGGAGCGAAGCGACGGGTAGCCGACTAGTTATATTAAAAATATAAAAATCGAGCCATTTCGAAATGCTTTGAAAAAAACTATACACAAGCTTCCTAAACACATGGCAATATATCGCTACAGTTCCGTGTACAGTTCTGTCAGGATTTCAAAAGATATTACTGACAGCAAATGCCATCTACTGGTGGATTTTTTTTAACTACAATAGTATACTTACATTCGCAATTGATCGCTGCTCGCATAAACACCTTCAAAAGGGAAACAAAGCAATGAGAAAGTCATGCTTGGAGAATTGTCAAGCAACATAAATGTCGGGAATCTACAGCCACCCGTAGAATCTACGGGCAAAGACCCCAATGTGTTACTTAAAATATTAATATCTTGTTTGTTAATCCATAACTTCTCCAACCCATTTTCTTCCTCGTGTCTCCCTAGGAACAGGAAATACATGGAGACTGATCTGATAATGAAGTTGCATTGAAGATCAGGAAACGCATCATGGAGAGGGTCTATAACATAAATAACTTGAGAAACCTGGAAAAAAAAACAAAAAACAAAATAAAACAAACTGTAAGGGAGTTAATGTTGTATTTTGGTGAGTTTATTAAAGCTATATAGTCAGCTATTGGTTGTATAAGCCTTCATTTAACAATTATGGGAGGTAAGAATAAAGATGGATTCTTTGCATTTACGGAGAAAATGGTTACTTTCTTTACACAAAATGAGGGGTTTGTGTAAATCAATAAACAGCTTTAATAAACTCACCAAAATACAACATTAACTCCCTTACTGTTTTTTTTTTCCCCTCAGGTTTTTCAAGTCAGTTTATGTTATAGACCTGCTCCATGATGTGTTTCCTGATCTTCAATGCAGCTTCATTATCAGATTCGTCTCCATGATCCTCAAATGCAACCTACCTCACCATTGGTTACAGCATTCAAGATTCTATTGGTCCATTTTTAAATTCCATTATGATTTTATCTATTTCATTGGCTTCAGATTGTATTTAAGACTTATGCTTTTTTTTTTGGCTCAAACATTACAAGCAGAACTACTTTAAAACACATTTATAATTATAGTATATCTACCTTACCAAGTGTAGAAGAGAATTGCATATTATTCCACTGTGTAATGACAGATTAAAATCTGGAGTGGGGGGGGGGGGAATCCCCCCCCCCCCCCATCAAAATTTTACTAGAATGTTACCGATATTCTTTGATTTCATGAATAATAAATCAGAAATGCCAAAAGAAAAGTTCAAACTAAAACACCCTTAAACTTCTGCTAGTTATCATACATTTAAAGAATCCTGTAATAAAATCAAGAATAGGTAATTAAATAACATTTAGCAATTTTCAGTAAATTACTATCATCGCTGTTTAAATATTTTTTAAAAAAACAAACAAAACACAACAACAACAACAATAATAATATTAAAGATTCATGGGAAGCAACTATTTAAATATTACGTTAATGAATCATAACCAATATATAACTTGCCTTCAGATTCTAACACAGCTGCACGCTTTTTTCTTTCTGCTTCAACCTGCATCTGCATAGCTTCCTGCACTCTGTTTGGTAATTTAATATCACCTAAAAATAACAGAATTAAAATATTTACAACCTTTTTCACTTAAACTTTGAAGAATAAATTGAAAAAGTTTTAAAAGTTTTAATTACTTACGAATTTCATAGCGTAGACAACTAATTCCCCAAGCGGAACTTGCTTTATTTATTGCATCTAAAAACAAGGAATAATAAAAAATTACATTATAAATATTTAGAAGCAAACGTTTACTAAGCATATTGTAAATTACTACAGAAATAATTAAGCATGTGGTAGAATTGATGGAATGCTAATTGAGGAAATTACGTCATATCTTCTGGTTACCTATTCTCAGTGATTGTTTTCCAGCTTCCAGTTGTGTTTTGACCATCAATGTTATATATTCAGGACGTTCATATATCACTAGTTGCGACCCGTAAAATATTCACGGAAGAAAAACAAATTCCACATTTTTGAAAAACACGAGACTAAAAAAAGATGTTCTAAGCTAATTTTTTTAGAAGCCATGACTTCCACAACAGCCCATATGTAATTTGAATATCGGCTTATTTGTTAAAATAATAATATAATATCGTTAAAAAAAAAAAATTGATTTACACACTTTCGCAGTAGCGGTT
This sequence comes from Thereuonema tuberculata, assembly GCA_023159025.1. Lineage (NCBI taxonomy): Eukaryota > Metazoa > Arthropoda > Chilopoda > Scutigeromorpha > Scutigeridae > Thereuonema > Thereuonema tuberculata. The sequence goes on along the minus strand of JAFIDM010039577.1, from coordinate 14,177 downwards.
TCTCATTATGAAATATAATGGCTACCTTATAATGCCCTAAAAGAATAGGTTCGTCGAAATTGAGGCAATATTAACGGAAATAAAACAAATGCCATATTTTTGAAATATCCTGAAATTTGTGACAAACACAAGATTGAAAAAGATGTTCTAAGCTCATTTTTTAAAAGCCATGACTTCTGCAACAGCCCACATATAATTTGAATGACTAAGCCAAATTTTGTTAAGATAAAAGAAAATAAAAAATTGATTTACCAGTTTCAACAATAACGAATGTCCAACAGCCAATACCAATAATCCTGTCTGGGCAACAATGAGGGCACGTGCATTGTCATTATCTCCTACTTGTTGCATATTGAGAGAGCGGCAACACAGCCGAAATTATGAAAAAAACCGAGGTTTTACAAACTCTGATAAATTTTGACACATGAACTTCATGCATTTCAGTGTAAACTTCATTTATGTGGGAAAGAAAATCTCAATACGCTGATAATTGTGTAATCGCAATTCGTTGTGGTGAATTGGAGAAAATAGTAGATGCCATCTTTAAACATTTTTGTGGAGTCATGCCCCACGTGTTCCAACGTTGCACTGTGATTGGTTATTTCAAATTACGAACATACAAATAAAGTCCGTACAACTTTCGCCTATTAATAGGATGATTGTATTTCTCAGAAAACTTACTATGACGCTGCTGTAATTTTTGTTCTTTTTTTTTCAGAGCTTTTGTTTCCATTAACCAGATCATTTTAAAACTTACATTTTTTTATATAGTTATCAAAAATGGACCTTTTTTGTTTACTATTGTTTATCAATTACAATTCTATCAATGATGGTCATTATGTTTATTCATTGCAATATAGTATAATGAACCCTTCCCTATCATAGTTCCACTGGAGTCGAACAATACATAGTAACTGTTGAAATTACTTCACAACTGGAGCATCATAATTAAGGTACTTTTACATATAATCAAAATAATCACTTATGATTTCTTGGACACTTTCATAATGCTTATCAGTGATGCCATTTTTTGAATAATCAAAATATACCATATCACATGAGACCTGAAGGTGGGAAGCAAAAATTCAGTTCCTGAAGGGCATTCAGGCAAATGTGTTAACTTACTTTCACCTGATTGCAATTTAAGTTTTGTATTTGATTCAATACAAATACAAAATGTCACGTGAAGAGGAATTCGGTGATATTGAATCTATTCCTGATTAAAGGGCAATGGGTCGCACTTGTATTTAACCTGACTAATAATTTGAGGTCGAAGAGAAAGAACCTTAGGAAATGGTAAGAGGTTGGAAATATTCTTAACATCAGATGCAGTATTTGCTAAAAGTCCATTAAAATTCATTTTGTGAACATTGTGAAAAATATCACGACATGTATGGAAGGGTTAAGGGCAGCTGATATTTTTACATTTCTTTCAAGTGTTAGAATTTTACTTTTGCTTTACAACTTCACTTTTAGTAAAATAATTTTTTGTTTATTATTATTTTAGTTGTAATTATTTCAAAAGGTCAAAACTAAGTTTTCCTTTAAACAATGGCGTACTTGAGGGAGGGGTGAGGTTTGAAAATGGAAGAAATCTAAGACCGGTTTTTTGGTTGGAAAGTTCATTGGTTTGTTTATAATCTCCCCCCCCCCCCCTAGTTTGTTGGTTGAATGAACATCATAACTCCTCCCATTCCAAAATCCTAAGATTCCATTCCATCAATCCTACGATTGATGACTACCATTTTTATTTTCTTTCAAGAGTTATTCTTTTAACATCCTCATTCCTTTCTTTACAATTGATTTTCATTGTATGAGTATTATTTTATCAATAAAAATATACTTCGAAAATAAAATTCAAATACTTTTTTTGTACGGATTCCCATTCTTTCTAGCTTTTGAAGTTCACCATTTTTAAAAAATAAAATTACAAAAAGATATATTGATGTAGATTGCAATACAGTTTTTAAATAAGTGTTTAATGATGAGTAAAAAAATAAACTTAAGGCAATTTTATTCGATTCTAAGTAATTAATAAATATGATTGGCATCATGACTGCGCATTGGAAAAATATGATAAATAACCCAGTAAAGCTCATTTCCTCAGTGCCAATAGGGTTAGCTGTTTGAGAACCTCATGCTAATCCACTCATGATCAGACACCTGATATGCACACTACATTAGAACTCAATCCCAGAAAAGTAAGCTTTATAAACATAACATACAGAAGTTGTGTACGAATAAGTATCGGCACTAAGCACAACATAGGCTTAGAGAACGCTTTTGGGAATATGATGTTTCCACAATGCCATCTTTACATGCCGTGATGGATCTATCCAAATCCTTGTTTAATATCAGCTCGACATAGATTGATCTATAATGTCAAATGGTAAATTTGTAGGGCAAATCAAAATAGATTAGGCCTAAAACAGATGTGTGATCCATTTTGAGTTCTGACTAATCAAAGTTTTCCCAATTTCTACTAATTCTGAAAAATTTGCTTCATGTATTTTTTATTTTTACAGTTCTGTATTTCATATATTTTTGTTAAATTTCCCAAAATGTTCAAAAGTTGTAACCAGGAATGTAATCAAAATGTGTGTTTTTAATTGAATTATTTCCAAATTGATAATCATTTCATGTTTGATGACTATACTGTTTACTTATTGAGAAATATCTATACAATCTAGATATTTTCTTTAAACATCAGATGAATTTATTAGTAACAAAAAAATCTAAACAACAGCTTATAAGAACTGTCAATTAAAGATTTAACTTTACTTACCTACAATTGCTATATTCAGTGATTCTCTTTCTCTAAATACACTATCTAAAGCAATTTTACCAAGCTCAGAACGCATTGTAGTTTGGGCTAACTGTGTAATGGCGAATTCTGGGTCTTCCACTCCATAACTGGCCTAGAACAGCAGGATAAAAAAGATAAAATCTTACATTAATTAAGTTATGTTAAAGATAGTTATTTCGGAATTGTACGTACTGAGGACTATTTCTCCTACTATGCTCAAGGACTATGTAATGGATGTACTGACGACTATTTATCCCTTCTTCCCCCTTTTCTCAATGCTTTTGAAATATGTTATCACTGAATACCATAGACACCCTTTTTAAAGTGAGACTCATTACAGATTAAACAATCAGTTATAAATTCTAAAAGCTAATAAATTTGAGCAGATTCCATAACACTGCATTTTATTTTTGATAGCAAATACATATGAATAGAATTAAGTAAAGTAAAAATGTTTTATCAGTTCATAATCAAATTGTAAAAAAAAAAAAAAAAATAAATAAATAAATAAATTTGCAATTCTGTCAATGCATGCACAATTAACTCAATAGAGGATATCAGTAGACCACTAAATACCTATTACTGCTTTTTATTTTCTTCCTAAGAATATCTGTTAAACACTAGAGTATGTTTACAGAGCAAATTATACAAGGAATTACACTATCAAATGTTTAGAATAGATTTTGTTAACTCAGTGTCTATTATACACTGTTGAAAAATATGCCGCATGCACACACACACACACACACGAAAGAAAAACAATTTGAGGTGGTGGATTACTGTGTCAAGAGACTGCATAGAACAAAGTCAATTAAGCTTATATATATAAAACTCATCATTAACAGTGTAATATCCACTGCATATAGCCTTTCAATGTACCTTTAAAGGTGAATGAGGAAAGCCAAGATACTCATTCCTTAAAACATGCAGTAATACACAGGGTGGCCTAAAGGTACATGTCTAAAATTAAAAAAATTAATAGAGGGCCTCAAGACCTACTAGAATCGTCACCTTGTATGTTCTCCGATTGTGTACCAGTGTCAAGATATTAACAATTTTGTGATTTTTTTGCAGTAGTCCCTACCTTATTTTCTGGTAAGATTTGTTTTTTTTTTTTCCTCATTATGTTGTTGTGGTTACTTTCGTTAGTATAGTTTGTTCTTTAGAAAATAAATTATTGATTACAAAAAAAAAAAAAAAAAATGGACAAATTGCATAAGTAAAATGTTGTGAAAATCAAAGTCAAAATATGAAGTTGTGAAGTTTAAAAAATCTTTATGGCAATTCCAAAAAACAACAACAAATCATCAAGACTTGTAGGTATTTCAAAAAATTCTCCATTTAATAGATTTTTCAGAAACATAAAACATTTTACATGTAATAGGTGAAAGAGACAGTATTCAAGGTCAAAGGGTACAAAGATGAAGTCGATATTTCCTGAAGTGTCAAAGCTGCTGTTGGCAATGCAATTGAAACAAAAGTATAAAATTTACAATTAAGCACTGATTAATCAAGCAGCATATGTACACGTTTAGGGAGATCGATAATAACGAAGTAAAATCAAATTGCTACAGATAAGGTGACTGAAGCCTTATTTGACGACGTAACAATTTTATCCGAGAATCTGTGCATGCACATTCAAATGTAACTGATTGGTCAGCTTGCTTCATGCAATGTACCATTCACGTGGCATGGCAGTCGTTCGCTATCTCTGCTTACTGCTGCTTCTGTGTTACGTTCTGTTAGTTTTTGCTCTCTCTTGATTTTGACTTTTATGTAAGGGAGTTTTGAACTACTCTTGGAATTGGATTGTAACCTACAGGCTTAAGGACCAACATGTGTATTGGACACCAATAGTGCATTGATACTGGTTTTCGTGATGATCAGGATTTTGTGTTGACACTATGAATTACTCATATCGTGAATATGCAGAAATGCATTATTTCTATGGCTTTGCTCAAGGAAATGCCCATCTGGCTTCAAGGATGTACAGAGAACACGAGGAACGCCGAGACGGATTGCAACCACAAAGATTCCCTGACCATTGTGTTTTCATCAGTACACAAAAAAGGGATTGCAAGAGTCGACTAGGATAGAGCTGCGACAGTAATGAAGAAATACAAAGGGATCCTTCCACAAGTACTAGGATCATTAGCCGATGAAAGAAACATCCAAGATCCCGTTTTCAACCTAAATTGAAAGCAGAAGGATATCATCCATATCATACTCAGCATGTTCAAGCTCTGATTTCTACTGACTACAAAAAAAGAGTTTGATTTTCTGAAATCATGCTGCAAGAGAAAATCCTGATTTTTTTTTTTTTTTGAACACACATTGTATACAGACGAATCTAAATTTGAAAGAACCAGTATTCAACATTCATAACTATCATAGCTGGTCAATACAGAATCCTCGACTTTCATGAGTACCTCGTTTCCAAAATTGCTTTGGAGTTAATATCTGGACAGGAGTTTTAAAAGGAGCAACTGATAGGTTTGTTTGAATTACTGGACCACTTAAATGGAGAAACATACCTGAACTTCCTTCAGAGTGATCCGCTGATTCTCCTGCAAGATTTCGACTTGGAAACCTGCCAGAGAATGTTGTTTCAAACAATGAAGCCCCTTATCATAATGCGACTCAAGTCCGACAATATCTGGATGAAACATTTCGACACGAAGTGATGGGACGAGGCAGCCATATCCAATGGCCTCCACGTTCACCTGATCTTCAGCGAAATGACTTCTTTGTGTGGGGTTGTTACAAAAAATTGTCTATGCTAAAGAAAGTGCAAGCAAAGAAGAACCAAGATGAAACATCAGAGAAGCTGAAAATGCTGTTAGATCAAATCAAAAGGCTTTTCGGGGACTCAAAAACAACTTCCTTAGAAGATGCAGACTATGCATAGAAGTTGGCGGCAGAATCTTTGAACATCTTTTGTAATGGATCAGTAATCCATGTTTTCCAATTCAAATGTGTAGTTTCTGAATAATCCACCTGTAAGAACCTTTGGGATAATTCAGAGGGTATCACAGGAAATATCGACTTCATCTTGAAACCCATCTTTGTTTCTTTGACATTGAATACTGTCTCTTTTCCATCTAATATGTGTAAAAGGTATTGTATGTTTCTGACAATCTATTAAATGGAGAAGTTTTTGAGATACCTACCAGTCTTGACGATTTGTTGATGAATCGCCATCAAAGATTTTGGAAACTTCACGACAAATCACAACTTCATTTTGATCTTGATTTTCACAACATTGTACCTAAGCAATTAGTCTAATTTTTTTGTAATTAATAGTTGTGTTCTTTGGGAAATAAATTAACAAAAGTCATTACAACAATATACATAACAAAAAAAACAAAACAAAACAAATTTTACTGGAATAAGGTAGGTACTGCTACAAAAATCACTAAATCATTAATACCTTGACAACAGTATACAATCAGAGAACATACATGGGGGCGATTTTGATAGGTCCCTCTATTCATTTTGGATGTGTAACTTCGGGCCACCCTATATACTTTATTGTTGAATCACTTATGTTACAGTATTTGTTAAATGTATAATAATAGAAACTTCTTTTAATTGTAAAGTTTTTACATTCTTGTTTTCTTACTTGTATTGAAAAGGAAAAACAAAACAAACAAAAACAAAAAACAAAACATGCAAGTAGTGTGTATTTCAGTTTAAAGTAAATAAAAATAAAATAGAATAAATACGAAGAATGGATTTTTTTACCTTATATGGATCCAAAATTCGTAGAAACAATACTCCATCAATATTAAGTGTTACATTATCTGAAAGAAAAGATAGCAAATAAAATATGTAATTCTTTTAATATATTTTTAAATCTACATCTCATGCTAATTTCAATATTATAAAAACTTATAATTCAAAATATGAATAAAGGGTAAGAAAAAAAAAGAGGTTTGATTAAGTAATGTGTGTCAGGTCTTGCACTGTTACAGCACTACAGTCATTTTAGTGTTGTGGCTGTTGGCCATACACAGGAATCCCATGGCCTCCATGATTGCCGGATCTTAATCCGATTGACTTTTGTTGGGGCCATATAAAGAGCCATGTGTACATCACACCTGTCGATACAGTCGATGAACTGAATCAACAAATTGTTGAAGCCTGCAACACCATCTGTACTACATCTGTCATTTTTGAATGAGTGCTGCAGTCACTGCTCATGCTACTACTGTGTAGAACACGGGATGTCACTTTGAATATCTTCTCTAATGCACAACAATCCAAACAGACAGATGGCAATGGCCTTTCCATGAATGATTGTCTACCAGTCACAACACTAAAACAACTGTAGCACCATATCTGTGCAAGACTGGACACACATAACTTAATGAAAACTGTTTGTTTTCATACCCTCTTATCTACTAAATTATTCTGTAACATAAGTTCGGAAACACCCTATCTATATACATACATTATAAAGGAAATTATCTAAAATGGAATGCTCTGAGGGAGCAAAATACATTATCAATGCCTGCGACTTACAATATAAGGAAGTTTTGAAAGAAAAAGAAAATACCTAATGTTATAGCAGATTGTTTGGGAACATCTATTGCAATTTCTTTCAAACTCTGTACATATTTCACTGAATCAATAAAAGGAATAAGAAAATTTAAACCCTAAAGAAAAGAAAAAAAAGAAAAGAAATGAGAACCTAAAGAAAAACAGAATTAAGACTGATAAAACTATTACAAAGATATTATATAAAACAATCAATTTCAACTTGGATTTACAAAAGAAATATTTGTGTGTGTGTGTGTGTGTGTGTGTGTGGGGACGGGGGAACAACTAACCAAACTGACCTCTACAATTTGCAAAAAAATAAATGACAATTGCTGCAAAAGGTTGTGGTAACATACTCCATAAAAAGAAGTTTAGTGTAAAGTTTTTCGTGCTAAGTAAAAAAATCCAGATCTTAAGACATGAGAACCTTTACATTAAGATGGCTGAAAATAATGACAAAAATAGCACAACACAATGGCCACAGATAGTGCCATACCTATTCAGGTAACAAGAGATGTTATGTGCCTGGGCTCCAAGTCTTTGGGATGCCTTCCCATCAACACATTTTGGGCCACAAAAATTCCTTGGGAAGAGGTATGCTACTGCAATACTTGCTGCTGGATGTCAAGCACTCGAGGTTTAGCTCTCATCACAGATGCAACAGATAACCTGGCAATATAAACTGGGTTACAGCATGTGCATTCAAACATCTTCAGAGGATCTTATAAAAAGACAGAACAGTTTCATTTTCACTGTATTTCCATTATCTTTGATATGGCACTTACATATTATCCTGTAATAGCAATTTTACTGTCCAATGGCTGCCTGCAATAGAATTTCATTCACATCTTCCATTACAAAGTCTACTGTTTGCCCAGATCATTTGAAGACCGAATCTTGGTTGCTATGGCTACCCATGAAGTCAGAACATTTTCAATTATAAGTCCTTCTTTTGCAAGGTGCTACTATGTACAATTCTTGAATGGCATTGCCAAGAATATCTGGCTGTCTTTCCGGCAATTACTGAAAATGATAGAACTAAAATATAATAAGACCTTCTCAGTCACTTTATTGCCTTCAGTGTCATGTTTTCCTGGTGCCGTTGTCTAGCAGAACAAGGTCTAACACAAACAGCTCTGGTTTCCCAGGTTTGCAAATGTAAAAATCAACATTTCCCAATCATGTTCCCACCACCCTAGATCTACTGAAATGTCCCACTGTTGTTTTAGAATCATTTTTTTTAATCATACGCAAACTGCTTCTATGAGCAGTTTTCAGAATTTTTCTATAATTTAGAAATAAAAATTGAGAGTACTGTTGCAACAATGTAAATTAAAATGTCAACTTTTTAAAAAAAAATAAAATCCTTTAATAACCTTCATTGAAAATTTAAGGAATACTCAATGGGTCAGGTAAAGTTCATTTATCATCTTGGTAATTTATAAATTTTCTCTTGCAACTACTATCTTTAATTAAATCTCAAAAAATATTTTAAATTTAGTGATTCCTCAGATTGCTACTAGTTGCCGAGTACTTATTAAACTGTGGAAAATAAATTTCATGTTTATATGACCTTTTCTATCCTGTTGTATATCCTTGAAATAGTGTTGAAGGGCTAGCACTGTTTATTATCAGTAAGCCTTAATTAACACTATGTGTTTGTACACTGTCATGATTTCAGTGAAAAAATCAACTCTTCCCAAGAAATGATTGATCTTTTTTCTTATATGCAAGAAATGGTTTCATTACCTATATTGCTATTGTATAAATTTTACTTTTAACTTATACAATAGCAGTATAAAAAAACAATTCCTCTGAAGGAAATGAAAAATTTATTAATTCTGTAATAAATTTTTCGTTTCTTTTATATTGCTTTAACTTTATTCAATTATGGTTTTAAATATTGCAAATTTGCATCAAACCAATATAAACTGTATCATAAAATCTTACGAGAAGCAAATATTTCATTCAAAAGAGATTCCTAAAACCAAATTTCTTCCAGAAGGAAGAAAGCAATTCAATCAAAGAGTTTTGCTGTAGGGTTAATGAAAAGTTTGTTGTAGATACTTGAGTTTGCCTTAATCTCCACAGAGAAGGGAGAGCAATGAAGGTGCAAACTCTGGTGCTTTGAGTTTTGCTTTCATTTGAACTTGGAGGCTTTTCTAGATTGGGAATGAAATTTATTAACTATCATCATAATTAAAATAATTAGATGAAGTTAGTGATTAATGAAGAAAAAAAGCTTCAAATTAGCTACTTTTTTTTAATTTGTCTCTCTTGACTTCAATGTGACAAACTGTTGAATGATTAAGTTCCTTAAGCACCTTGTGAACTTGAGAATCTTAAAACTGAATTCAGCAACTTGATGACAGATTGTTAATGGGACTGTGTCTCTGTGATTAATACTTGGATGTTTTTCTTTGTCCCTCAATTAATTGGTTCAATAAGATTTAGTAATATTTCCAGACCAGCTACAAAATTCACGTTTTCGACTGGTCATTTTCAAGTCACCCCAAATAATAATATATTAAGTTAGCCATATAATCGTTAGATAATTATTGGTCATTTTGGTATAGCGAACATAACTTGCACTGGATAAACCTAAAGTTCAAAAAACAATTTTTTTATATAAACCATTTTCTCCTTATTTACAATTCAAGAATAAGACTAACTCATTTTGGAATCTCGAAATTGTAAATAGTAGTTACTAATTTATTTTCTTTTGTACCGGCTGTAATATCCGATGGTATCGACCCATTCTTTCGACGATCCATGCTTCTTGTTGAGGTACAAACATAATAATAGTGTTGAATGGGGTAGAAGATCGCCATCGTACACTCGAGTGTACTACACCGGTAATATTCGTTTGACGTTGAAGTGCTAAAACCTGGAAAGAAAACAATAACCTCAAGTTAATATATCTGACTTAAGGTAAAAGCTGGTTTTAAATACTCTCTAGTTATTTTTAATTTTATAATAACAAACTTAAAAACTATCTTTTTTTTTTTCTATGTTAATAAAGTTTCAAATTGAGGAATTATTTAAGAAGACGTAGAATTTTATCAGAATAGAAATATAAGTTTAGGTAAAAATTCCAAATTTATCAAAGGAAACCTTAATATACAAGAAAGCTTAAAAGGAACATGAGTTTACTTGTAATTTTTGAAAATTGTTTGGTCTGTACAGACTCCTAGCTACACTCGACAACATGATGAAATGTGTTGTAAGTATCAGAACCTCCCGGAACGATCGCAGACATGCGCATATGTTTCACTAACTAGCGAAACGATTTCTAAGAAACGTAAGCTATAAATGAATAAATAAAGATTCAACACTAATTCAAGCCCATCAACAATCTGAAACAGAAGAAAATAAGAAGATAATTTCAAAATTTAAATTTATATCATATTTTGGATCTCTTGTACTAAAAAAAAAAAGAAACTTTCGAAACTCAAGAAGAGCAGATTTAAATATTCTTTCACATTTTATCACATCTGTAGTTGTTAAAATGGCTGACTCTAAGATGGAAATATTAGAAAGTAGATTAGGGAATCTTGAAAATCAGGTGTTTGGGAAACTTGAACGAAAGAAGACATATCCAAAGGTATTTATTTCTGAAGTTTCTATACGGTAAAAGGGTGATCGATTTTATTTCGTTACCTTGAATTTATTCGGGCGTTGTCAAGCTTTTTATTAGTCTTTTGATACTTGTATCAGAAGACTTATATTCCCGTTTTGTTGGGGACAGGTATCATTAAAATATCATTAGCAACAATCACGTATATAACAATAAGGAAATTAAGGCAATATCAGTTATATTTTCCTAGACGTATCAGAAGACGTTGCGAGGTATTGTGATTGGTTTACTAATCGCTATCCCTATCTTGTTAAGTTTATTTCATCTGTTGAAACACTGCTAACTTCCATCTAAAAGACAATCTTGCAATAAATAGAAGCAGCTCTTATGCATTTTTTTTTAACTCAATACTAAAAGCATGCGCATAGTTTCGACTTGTTCACCGAGATGTCAGTTATCTTTAGGAGAACACTTATTGGAACAAGTCAAAAAACTCTTTAAGTTTTTTTTAGTACAATATTTGCCTTTTAATTTGTATTGTTTTAGGAAATAAAAAAAGAAACATAGATCAATCACAAAACGATGGCGAGGCATATACGCTTCTGATCATCAACATCTGCTAGGTAAGATCATGTATTTCATCCAACCAGGACGTATCATCCCTGGTGTACTATAGAAAAAGTTTAAACGAGTTCATCTCACAATGACACACAAGCAAATTGCTATAATCTATACTAAACTAGTATACATGCCCGTAAACAATGACGGGATAATATTGCGATGGCTTACATTTTAGAGAGAGTATTTGCCCGTCATATGTATGATGGATAGAAAATTAAAATGAATGCATTGCTAAGAATATAAATGAATTTGTTTATTGGAAGGCTTGATTATAAGTCATAGGCCAAAAAAAATGAACATTGAAATCTTCTAAAGTTTAATCTTTATTAGTAATTTGTTTTTTTGTTTTTTTTTTCTCTTGCGTTACACACAGAGGGATATATATATATATATAATTGCCCGTCATTTGACAGATAGAAATTAAAATGAATGCATTGTTAGAAACATAAAGGAATTTGTTTATTGGAAGGCTTGATTAAAAGTCATAGGCTACAAAAATGAACATTGAAATCGTCTAAATTTTAATATTTATAAGTAATTTCTTATTTATCTCTGTTGTTACACACAGAGGGGGTACATATACAGAATTGCTATAGGCTCTTGCATCACACACAGAACAATACATACACAGAATTGGAAAACTATTTCAATAGAATAAAAATGAACGCATTCCTAGGAACATAAATGAATTTGATTATAAGTCACATTGCAAGTGAAAATTAGAGTATCATTTAGCAAATGACCTTAACTGTCAGTTTTTTTTTCATGATTCTTTAATGTTGTCTCCGTTTCATGAACGCGTCAATGCAACATAAAGCTGGCCATGTGAAAATACCACCTCCGAAAACTTCCCACAATTACGAATGCGGACACACACAGATACATCTGCCCTGCAGTAGATGTGAGATTCAGTGCAGCTAAATCCTCCATTAAGCACAGTGGGAGGGCGTTACATTACACACAGACAGACCGATCTGGAAAACTATATAAGAGATTCTAGACATTCCAAACAGAACTGTGAACTATACAATAAAACCCCGTTATTACGCTCGTCAAGGGACCATGACCTACAAGCGTAATAATTGGGATAGCGCTATAGACGGGTAATGATTTATGAGATGGGGAAACATTTAGACACCATTTTACAGGAAAGATACTTGATTCTGCAATAGATATAGTGCAAATGTGAGCTTATTTCCTATTAAAAAAATCTTTGATTGTGAATTTCCATGTGTGTGTGCTACTGTTATGAATTATGACATTTTCAATGTGGTTCAAATAACTATTAACGTCAATTGATACACCACTAGGAGCAACAGTAATATATTTTCGGAGCAGATTTAGTGCACTGCCCGCTATTCATGCGCCTTTTCTTGAATGATTGGGCCACTTAATAGCACTGATGCATCAAGGGACTGATGAATCCATTCCTCGGCATCTTAATATTTTCCACACTTTACTTTTTTACGTTTGCAACCACCCTTCACTGCATTGGTAATTCCATTCTTATTTTTTATTATTGTTCTCAGACTGGATGAGGGAATTCGTAGAGATTCTGTGAAATCCTTCTGACTTAGTGTAGAATTCTCGTCGTACTTACGGAGAATTTCCAATTTTTCACTTATAGAAAGGGATTTCCGCTTCGAAATTTTGCACTAACTTACTGTATCACAGACCCGCACTTCAAAGAGTTCAAAGATTCCCTCCTACCAGGGAAAGAAAAGAATCTTTACAGTGTTACATTTCTTTTCGATACAAAATTTCCGATATAAAAAAAGCGCTACAAGCGGTATTTGAAGCGTTATAAGAGGGTAAAAGTATACAGAGTTACATAGAAAATTCCAGGGACCATATGAAAGGAGCGTAAAGAACGGGATAGTGCTATAAGCGGGAGCGTAATAACGGGGTTTTACTGTATTTGGTTTCATTCTAACAGTGAAAATTAAAATACTATTCATTCACATCATATTAAAACTAATTCAGGGTAATTTAAATGTTTAAGATAAACTACTAATCATTTGTAAGTCACACTGAGGTTTTTCGAAAGTTGTGTTGTCGTAGGATTTTAGTAATAAGATTTGATTGTGTTGAGGGTTTTTGCAGACATAAAACTATGGTGTGAAACAAAAAAGATTTATAAGTGTTGCAATAAATGCTGTTTGAATTTAAGTTCAGAAAACTTTTGGACATTATTTATGGAATGAACTATTTTTTTTTAATTAGAAATCATTTAGTAAGCAAAGGCGAGTCATAAGATATTTGTAGGTTGCCTAAGGTTAGATAGTAAAGTCTTCAAAGATTCATGCTATCATAGAATAAATTCATCGTATTATAAGAAGAAAACATCTTTATTTTCTATTAATGTTTTGTTTTTTGTTTTGTTTTTCTGAAAGGAGATGTAAATGAAAAAGTGCTTTAAATACAAAGTACGAGATGAAACTTAACAAGCATTTCAGAATTAAGTAAAGCAGCAGAATAACGGTACTGAAGATTCTCAAATCCAGTGAATTTGAATTCATTAGACTTTTTCTCCAGTACAATTTCGAAATTTGCAAAATGTATAAACAAAGGAATGTGTTGTCTAGTTAATTATTACTGTAGTGTACTGTTATTAAAAAGTTATGACTTAAG